>MQRK01225818.1:0-12642 GCA_001938485.1 Girardia tigrina
GCTAACGAGAAACGTCCCTTGGTTACCGTTACCCTGGGAACCATGACCTTGGTTACCGTCACCGGAACGGTTGGTGGTGATCGACACCGTTGCTGTGGCGAATGCCGGCGATCGCCCCCCACCGTTGCTGTAGTGAATGGGGGCGATCGCCGGCACCGTTGCTGTAGTGAATGCCGGTGATCTCCGGCACCGTTGCTGTGGTGATCGCCGGAGATCACCGGCACCGTTGCTATGGTGATCGCGACCGTTGCTAGGGAACCGTCGACCAATCATAAGTATTTTTAGGTAATCGCGACCGTTGCTAGGGGACCAGGAACCAACCAGAAGCGTTTCTAAGGTGATCGCGACCTTTGCTATGGTAACCCTGACCGTTGCTATGGCGATCGCGACCGTTGCTAGGGAACCGTCGACCAATCAGAAGCGTTGCTAAGGTGATCGCGACCGTTGCCATGGTAACCGCGACCGTTGCTAGGGTGATCGCGACCGTTGCCATGATAATCCCGCGTGGTAATCGGTTACGTAACCATGGCAACGGGCTACCCCCCCGGGGGGGGTGGGGGAGAACCCGCATTTTTCCCCTACTTGTTCAGCAATTCTAGTGCGGAGATGACGACTTGTCTCTCCAATGTACAAGGCTTCGCACTTGTGACATTTGAATTGATAAACTAGATTTGCCTTAATACACAAAAGTTTTTGATTTGTTAGAGAAATAATTCCGGCATTTATTAGTTAAAAAGATTATTCTCAATTTTAAGCCAACAGGTGTTCGATGTTCTAAAAATCGTTTGAACTCTTTTGCTCTCTCTGAGTACGGTAATTTTAGATTGATAGTCATTTGATTATCAATGTCATTTCCCGAAATTATATTTGATGCATTATTTGATTTTAAATAAATGGATTCTACAGTATCTTTTATGATTTTATTTAAATACTTTTTATTAAATCCATTTTTAGACAGCCTATTATGAAGTTTATCAACTTCATTATCAAATATTTCAAAGGTTGATGTCAATCCCCAGACTCTATGTACCAAACCTTTAATCATGTTCCTATTGTATTTTGGGTCAGAAAAACTATTTGGACAACTGTACAAATCGGTATCAGTTGGTTTTCGATATATTCGAGTCTGATATTTATCTTTCATTCTTTCAATTAATACATCTAAAAATGATAGTTTATTAGTATTTTCCATTTCAAAGGTAAACTTGATATTAAACATGATATATTTCAACTATATAAATAGCAATTAATCACTTTATTTCATTGCACTGAAGATGCCGAAATGGTGAAACGCGTTTGTATTGGGAATAAATTTAATATTAAAAAATAGCCTTTCTTTTCATTATATATATATATATATATATATATATATATATTTATGAAGTCAAAATATGTTTGTATCAAGTTTTTTAATATTATTATTGCAATATTATTCTCATGACTTTTTAGGCACACTACGCAACGTAGAAGCCAAATTTTGTCGCACAGTGACAAAACAGGATAATTTTTAAAAAGTAAAAATGTAAATCTCTGATAAACGAAAATTAAACTTGATCAAATAGTGGGTAAACTAAGAGAGGTCTAAAATGAAGAAGACCCTTCTTGATTTGCAGCTTACAAGTGAATTAAAAAATTTAAGTAAGGCAGAACGAATGTTCAAAATGAGAAAAAGAGCTGGACACCACGAGAAATGTGTGTAGAAAGGTAGAAAAACTAAAGATTAACGTGTGAAATGAATAGAAATAGATGAAAAAACAGCTTAAAAATGCATTAAACGGTATCTTGCATTCCTAAAGCAGACATGTGTAAGAAAAGACTGCAATGTTGTCTAGGAAGCCTAAACATTCATGCTGAAATTGATACTTAATTGCTAAATAGTATCATGTCAGAGCACAAAAAACCACTCTCCTTCTACATTTCAGAATACAAAAGATCATGTAAAAAGGAAACTTCTAGAATAAGTAAGCTATCTAAAATTACAGAATTGATTTTTCAATTGTTTTACATAAATCACTTACTAAAAAAAGTCATTTTGTGATGGCTGTAGCTATGATATTTCTAGTCTTATAATTTGACATTCATTGTTGTGGGAAATACAAATTTAACCGAACAATCAATTTTTTGTGTAAATTTTAAGATCAAAGTGAAAAATTAACGAGTTTACTGTTTCAGGGATCCCTGAGAGATTACATTAATCAAAAAAAGAACCAAAGATCATCGGAATGGAAATATTATTGTAGAAAGATTACTGATATGACAAAACAAATCCTTCAAGCAGTGAAATTCCTTCACCAAAAAGGCGTCATTCATCGCGATATCAAACGTAAGCTGCTTATTGAGTGAAATATTTGAGACTGATTTTTATACAGCCGATAATATTTTGTTAGATCGCAACCAAGACAAAGTTAAATTATCAGATTTTGGTGTGAGCCGATTCTGTTCTTATAATTGGAGCAGTGAATCAAGTATTAGTTGTCCAAAATTATCTGTATAGACATTTATTAAAAAAATAATTCAATTAGTAACAGGGTGTGGAACAGCTTGTGGAACACTAGGTTACATAGCTCCTGAGATCAGGAAGAATGAAAGATACGATTATTCTGCAGATATTTGGTCGGTTGGAGCGACCTTATACCACATGTTAACAGGTGTGGTTTGATATATATATAACATCTTGAAAAGTAATTCAATCTTCTGTCATTCTTTTGTCATCATTTATAATTGTTAAGATTATTTTTTTATTTAATTAACAAGGTTATTGTATCAAACTAAAATTACGTTTTTGGATAAATTTATGTATGTTATATTGTGAACATCCATTTTTTTAATTGTAGTGAGCATTGGGGCTCTTTAGAGGGCCCACCCAAACTATAGAATCTAGCACACGCCAAATTTTTCTTCTAAGGGGTCGCTGTGATTTAGTTTCCTAGACTTCTTGTCATCCCTGTTAGAATAGACCAATTATAGACTAAAGTACCATGATTCTGCAAGCTATTGGTTGTATTTGTGAACTTGCTAAAGTTATAAAAGGACATCTAAATCCCCTCGCAGAGATATTCGTGATCCTAAAAGATAGATGTATTTATGCGACATTAATCATTTACTACAAAACCGTCGAAGTTCTGAGTTTCTGTTGTTGACTAAACGTTGATAACATGGAGTTCGTTGAATTTGTTTCTGATGTTGTCTAGATCTAATTGAGGTTGTGACTTTCTTCTCTGTTGTTTTTGGTCAACAATATTCGTTTATGAATCTATATTGATATTTCTTATACAGTCAAAATTTTGATCAGTCAAAATTTATATCAGGAGTGACACAAATGTTCTTTTCTGTAATAGTTTACCATTTATTCTGTTGTTGGATGATTCATGCTCCCGTTTTATCTGCCCTTGCATCGCCTGTCGTAGTTGAGTGATGCTTTTTCAAAATCTCCACTCTCTCAATGATCACTTTCGGTGCCGTGGTTCAGTTTCTGGATGATTTTAAACTTCTAGTAATGTTTTTCACGTAGGTGTCTGGAAAATTAGTCCAGTCTCTTAATAACAGACTTGCGTAAGTGCTTAATAGATTTGTTCCTCTCAAAACTCCATTGACTATCCATTCTCAGGCATTATCGTAGGCACTGATTTTTTCTTCAGTCAATCTTCCTTTCATTTATAAGTTCAGCGTTCAGTATCTCTTCAATATAACATAAAGAGTCATCTTGTTTATTCGTAAATTAAATTGCAATCTTCTTACTGTCAGGATTTTCTTTGGCAAAGGTTTAGCAAAGGTTTAGCAAAGATTTTTGGCAAAAAGAACATCCCGAAAACTAAAGTCCTAAATTTAAACGGGAATATTTTAGTTATTAGCACTGGACAAGTGTCTGACTACGGTTTTAAGGTGTTGTCTGATTTTAAATACTTGGGCTATAAACTTTTTATGGACACAATTAATTGAAAAAATCTAGAGACGATTGAAAGGAAACCAAAAAATTAGGGAGCTCAAACAAGTTCTCAAACTCACAATTAGAAACACAAATATCTCATCACTTGATGTGCATTGCCGTCAGCAAACTAAGAGCGCGGAAGAGTGAGGATTGTTGCATTCCACAACCTTTGCACTAGGAAAGCTTTGAAAATCAACAAAAATGTATATATCCATCAGTTACACTTATTTTGAATGTACAATTTATAATTTTAATTGCTTATAAAAGATTAAAATTACAAAACTATGAAGAGCTTCATCTAAGCGCTACTAGGTCAGTTATCATGGTTTTTTCATCATATGGTAAGTAATATTTAAAATAAAAAATTTATAGTTTACACCTATGTAATTCGGGTAATTTTTAGTAGATCTTTTGTAAATCATAATCATTATACAAAATACACTGACTTTCATAATTGTATACTTTTTTTCTATTTTTTACTAAGTCGTGAATTGCTTAGGGAGTATAAATCGGTTCATAACGTTTAGATATTTGCCTGAAAGATAATTTTTTATCGTCGGTAAAATTGAATTGTCGTTTTTAAATTCACTAATGATATTTGAAACTTTTTTCGGATTTAATTTAAACATTTTATCATAAGGCTTTAAATTTTCGATTGATGAAAACCAATTCATTAATTTTAGTGAAAGTATTTTTTTCATATTTCATTGGATTTATCGAAATAAAAATTAAAATCTCGTAAATTTGAATCAAAAATTTTAAAGTTCATACAACTTTTATTGAAACTTTTTACACACTTTTATTTTTACACAAAATTGTTAATTGTTATTGAATACATTTTTTACTGCCAATTGATGATAACTCGACCTTTTTAAATCAATTTCACGAAACCGACAAATTGTATCAAATCCTCAAAATTACACTCTATTGCACGCAAACACACACACCTCCAATCAAATTTCAAACCTTTACACTGACACACATACACAATCATAATCTATTTATTTAACTTTACACACATACGCAATGAAACACTCAATTTTAATTGGTCCATTCAAATGGACAAAGAAAAATCACTAAATTATTACATTTATTTACATGTATTTAAATTCAGACACAACTGCATGATTTTACAGATATATTTACACAACACAAGCAAACATATTACATACACATATCGAGCACTAACTCAATTGATATTATTTAATTATTTAAGCATCCGATTAGATATCACTTTTAGTTAAAAGTAATTGTAATCTTTCGAACAATTTAAGTTCGTAAACAACAAAATATTTTATTTGTTTGCGATAAGTTTTATTATGTTCGATGATAAAAAGAATAGCGATTGCATTGAAATGTCTCGCGATTAATTTAATTAATTTATTTTTTATTTATTTCTATTTCTTTATCTTTTTTATTTTTGTATCGAAATTAGAACATATGGGTATAAAACATTTGAAATAAAAACTGAATAATAAAATATATGTAGTTGGAACGTTATAATTGTCGATGTCCCACATGCTATTTTAGGAGCAGATTTCTTAGGATACTTTGATTTTTTAATTGACTGTAAAAAACAACTATTAATCACACGTAATGCAGATAATTTTACTCATGTTAGTAACTATGAGTGGTTAATTTAAATTTTTATTTCGCCTGAATAATTTATTATTTTTTCATTTAAAGGGTAAAATATTTTTCTGTTAATATGCTTATTCAATATTTTAAAATTAAAAATGATATAATAAAACAACTTAAAAAATCAAAAACGTTTTTAAAAATAAAATATTTTTAATGTGTTTTTAAATATTTTAAAAAAAAATTAAAAATGATATAATAAAAGAAAATCATAAATAATAAAATATCTATTTAAAAATAAAAAATATCTTTTAATGCATCTATTAAATATCTTAAAATTAAAAATGTCAAGTGTGAGGAATATTTTAAATTTGGTATGTTGAAATTGGTTTGTTGAATTTTGTATGTTGAGTTTAGTATTTGGAAATGTGTTTCTCCCACCAAGATGGAAAATTGATATTTTGGATGATCACGATAGATAATTATTCGAATATAATTTACATTTTAAAGTACAGCATAAGACAATTCTGACTGTATTGAAAATAAAAGTTTGAAAACCCATGTTGGTGTTCTTAATATCAAGAAAACAAAAATATTAAATATTTATAAATAAAAATATTTTTAAGAAGCAATTTTAAATAAACTTTGAAATAAATTTTGAAAATAAAGTTTAAATTATATTTGAAATAAATTTTCAGGATTTTAAAAATGAAATGGAAAAGAATTTAATAGATTAATTTGGGTCGAGATAATTAAATTAACAGGAAAATTTGATTTAAATATGTGAATTGTTATATAAATAAATTTTTGGTGTTAAAAAAATGAATCCTGATATCTGAATGATAAATGAATCCTGATAAATGAATCCTATCATCTATAAGACTGTTTTTTTAATATATCTCAGACATTGCAACCATTTCTCACATGGCGACTAACGCTGCAATGAATATCTTCACGGGTCAACTGTTACCTGAAAAGTACAGGAAAGGTGATAATGTGGAGACATTTATTGAAGAATGTGAAACATTCTTTAATTTTGCAGGAATAGCGAAGGCCAAACAAGAGACAATAGTCGTTTGTTTGTTAGAGAGAGATCTGAAAGATCGATACAAAGCGGTAGATAAGACAATAGTAGGTTATAAAGACCGATTGAAAAAGACATTCTGTAGAACTTCCTCATTATTCGAAGACCTGGCTGAGGCATGCCGGTACAGGATGAAGGAAGATATACCGGAAGTATTTTTTGAGAAAGTAGAAAAGCACGTAGCCAAGATCCTGAAACATAATTTGTCAAAAGACGCCCTCACGGAAGCATTATTGTTACATTTTTGTGATGATGTAGATATAAAAATAGAAAAGAGACTTAACAAAGTGAAAGGAATAGATGAGATAAAAGAAAAAATAAAGGCAGTACATGATGTCAAAAATGTGACAGAAGACGTGAATGTAATAAGAGACCAGAGGATGTAAAACAGACGCCGGAGTTACAGAGAAGCAGTAACATGAGACAGTAAATACGGACAAAATCAAACAGGGGTTGGTAGAAATACTACAGAATACGCTCAAGGTATGAAAGCGGTTAAATGTAGAAATTGTGAAAAAGTAGGTCACACAAGTGAAACGTGTAGACAAAGAAAGCCAATCAAGTGTTTCGGATGTGGAAAAGAAGGACACATGATAAGAAATTGTTCGGAAAGGAGACGAATAAAATGTTATGGTTGTGGACAACAGGGACACGTAAGAAGAAACTGTCCAAACATCGAATGCAAAAGATGTCAAGATAAAGGGCACAGTGAAAAATACATTGGAAAAAGAAAGAAAATGGTGTGAACGAACAATTTTATCAAGTATATAACTTAGAAGCCAAATTTGGACTTAAGGTTACAAACGAGGAAAGATTCAAAAGAGCCATGGAAATAATGAAAATTGCAGATAAACCAAAGATTGTGGATATTGGTAAAAAACATCAAGGAGTTCTTATGGCGGATAAATGGGATATCGAATGTACGACGATGATTAAACATAGAATAGACACGAAAAGACCTCCAATTAACCTTAGACCACATAGGTAACCAGTTAATCTGGAAGAAAAGATCGATGAGACTATTAAGAATTTGTGGGAAAACAACATTATTAAGAAATGTAATTCACCATGGAATACACCGATGATTTGTGTATGGAAGAAAGAGAAGAAGGATGTTAGAATTTTCTTCGATTTTAGACAGCTAAACATAGTCACGGCGAGACAGGCATTTCTTATGCCAAATATGATAGAAATAATGGACAGATTGTATGGAACCAGATATTTCACATCAATTGATTTAGGCAATGCATACTACCAGGTTGAACTAGAGGAAGATTCAAAGCTGAAAATAGCATTTTCCACAAATCTAGGACAATTTTGTTTCAATAGAATGCCTTTTGGTATAGCAGCGGCACCGGGAACGTTTCAGGAACTCATAAAAAAGGTGCTCGGAGACATAGAACAGGCAGTGGTATATTTAGATGACATTCTTATATTTTCAAAATCGTTGGAACAACATTACGAAACTTTGAATAAAGTATTGGACCAAATCGGGAAAGCAGGCTTAAGAATCAATCCGGAAAAGTACCATATCTTCAAACCGGAAGTTAAATTTTTGGGACATGCAATTAATGATAAAGGTATACAGACGGACCCATCTAAAAGAGAAGCTATAAAGACATTTGAAAAACCGAAATGTGTAAAGAATCTAAGAAGTTTCCTTGGAATTTGCAATTATTACAGACGATTTATCTTTGACAGCCATTACCAAGCAGGATGAAATAACCATAAAAGACATCATAATGACCAAATGGATATTGAGATTTGGAGCGCCGAAGGAAATACATACAGATTGTGGGAAGACATTCGAATCAGAGGTAATCAAAGACATGGCAGAATCAATGAATATAAAAATGTGTTACTCGAGTCCATCATAAAACGAATGGAATAGTAGAAAGACAATTTCGGACGATTAGAGAATATTTAAATACATCGTTACATACAAAGAAAGGATCAGACTGGGAGGAACTACTACCGGAAATAGAATTCGGTATCCGGACTGTTCATCCCCGGACTGTTCATCCCGGGGATAAAACGTTAGATGAAACGTCCGGGGATGAACCATATTGTTTAAAAATACGTCTTGAAAGAGAAATGCTTCACTGGAAAAGAGATTTTAGCAAAATAAAAATTTAAGATAACATTATGCAAGGATTATCATTTATTTTGAGAATAAAGGATACATCAAAAAGTTAAAAGAAAATGAAATTTGTAATGCAAAATGGTAATTACGTCATTTTCTTGAAGTAAGAAAAGAAAAAGAGACAGAAAAGATGCGAATTATTTTTGGTGAAGCAGTAGTAAAGTCAGTTTAAACGCCAACATCTTACCAGGTGCGAAACTAAAGAATGATCGAAATCTTGTAAAGATTTAGAATGGAGTCAAAAGCAATCGCCTCAGAAGCAAATACTTATTTATACTGTACTTTTCAATGTCAGATATCATGTGAAATTGAATAATCTAAAAATATATCTGTCGAAATAGTCAAACTTTTAGACAAATGTCGTCAGTTTTACTTATAAAAATGTACTTCTTTTCCATAAAAAGTCAGACCCATACATTTATAATTAATCTATCATTCTACCGACTATTTTACTTAACCACGTATCTGGATTTATTCTTAAACTTGATTCGTCTGTCTTTGAATTATGTTCTTTATTCTTTAGAGATATCTTTTCTTGTTTTTTGAAAGTATGAAAGTATCGTCCAAATGCACAATTACTTCTTTCCAATTAAAATTTCCTTCTATTTTTAGCGATTTTCATGACACAATTTATGATGTTCATGGAATAGAATAATGTTTACAGACTTTTAGCTCCTGTTCTTATTTCTTATTTCGATACATTAGTCGGTTCTGTGCAACAATCTCCACACATAGTTGAACTGTTACCTTGTTTTAGAGCGCATGATTTTCTGGTCGTGGAGATAAGTACAGACCTTATATATTCATTCAGTACCGTAAAACAAATTTGGTTAAGTAATAAAGGGAACATTCCAAGTTCTCTTTCAGATAATGTGCAATCGTTATGAGCATTGTTGGCATCAGGTAACAATGATTTAATACCATATTTGCCTTTCTGTTTTTTAAAATAAATGTTAGGGTTTCAAAAAATACACACAAATTTTGCTAAACTAAATATTATTTTGTTTGAAATTAATAATTTTATCAAAAGAATTATTTTAAATTTTTTCCTATATAAAATTTAAAATAATTCTTTTGATAAAATTATTAATTTCAAACAAAATAATATTTAGTTTAGCAAAATTTGGAATCAAAATTAAAAATATTTTAGTCTTTGTTTTATTTGATCAATTTTCAAGGTTAGAAAATACTAGTATATAAACAACAACGAATTCAGTCATAGGACACCAATAATTTCCTGCAACAAATTTTAAAGAAGATTCTGTGTAGAGTAAATTTATTTAAATTCTTTCTTTTTATTTTTTATTCTTGAAGTTGAAGTCGAACTAAGTATCCTGTATAGGAGAATAAAGTTCATTTGACTTTAAGGGTTTAACGGTTCTCGTTTGTTTAGAAGATTTATAGTTTGAAAATTAATAAACTGTGATCTGATAAACTCGCATCGAATATCCGTTTGTGAATACGTCTATTGATACTATTGAATTGAACAATATAAGCTTTGTGCTATTTTGTGTTATTGGAAAAAAAAGTTTTGAAAAAGAATTTTGTGTTCATTCATTTATATATTTGTTAGAAGTCCTTTCTGATTAATTGGAGTCAGATTTAAGATTACAGATTAAAGATTAAAGAATAAAGATTTGTGTTTTTAAAAGTAAATAATTACATTAAAGATTTATAATACCCAACATAAATATATTTGGTGAGCCCTCTGTTCTTAAAACAAAAAGAGTATAATAATAATTAATAATAATTAATAATTAATTAATAATTAGTATAATAATTGAAATTACGAAAAAGTATCAAAACGTCTAATTATCCTTTGAGAAATCAAAAAAAAGTAAAAAAAGAAACGATGGTAGAAAATAGAGAGAATAATATAGATTTTGCGAGTTGTCAAAAGTTACCTGTAAATCAATATGGGGAGAGACCCCGTAGAATTCGTAAATTTTATGACAGAATATTTTATGTTTGCTACAGCGTATGGATGGGCCGAAAAAATAATGATTCAAAGATTACCGTTATATTTAAAAGGTGCAGCTAGAGAAATTTTTAATAAAATTGATAAAAATGGAGTTGAAACTTGGGCAAATATGAAAAATTTAATGGCTGAAAAATTAATAAGTGGCGATGTTGGTAGAATCATACGGAAAAAGTTTTATTCTCGAATTCAAAATTCGGAGGAATCAGTTGGTGAATTCGCTTTTCATTTATCCACACTTGCGGAAAAAGCGTTTGGAGAAAAGAGTAATTGGACAGAACAAACAAAAAAGATAGTTGAAGATCAGTTTTTGGCTGCAGTTCAAAATAACATAAGAACAGCACTTTGTTTTGTTGACTACACAAATTATGATGATCTGGTAAAAAAGGCTATGAAAATAGAAATGAATACTACTGCAGCTCCTATTCGACCAGTATGTGTAACTGAATTAAAACCGATAGAAAGACTTAAACAGAAGTCATATTCAAACAACAGTGATACAGATGAAGATTTTCAAAGTTATGCATCTCCAAAAATGCAAAGATATAGACCACAAAATGAAAATCCAAGACAAAATCAATATTTTGGTGGTAGAAATAACAATAATCAAAGCCCAAATTATTCGAGAAGTCCGAATTTTTCAAGATCAATGAGATTTAACGACACCAGAGAGTCAAATATTTATACAAGAAAACCTCAATGTTATAACTGTAACAAAATTGGTCATGTTAGCAGTCAATGTTGGTTCAAAACTAATACAAATAATAATCGAAATTCACCTATTAAAACATGTTATAAATGTGGAAAAAGAGGTCATCTAGCCAAAGTATGAAGAACAGATATGACTAGAAATAGATCTTTAACTCCTTCTCCACAGAGTGCCAAACTTAACAGTGAAGGTCAAATACAGTGTGAAAATGTAAAAAATATGGTCATGTTGCCAGATCATGTAGATCAAATACGCAAATACCATCACCATCAATTTTGAAGAAGAAAATTAAATTTAAAGATAACCAATCTAATCTCAGATAAACTGCCTGTCATCTGAGGATGAAGGTTCCAATGACTCTATGAAAACAGATTTTAATGAATTAAGAACACAATTTGACAGAATGTCCGCAAGACTTAATAAAACTGATTCAAGTGTACAGATGCTATCAACATCAAAAGGAAAAAGTAAAAATAAATTGAAAGGAAATGAAAATAACAGCAACATTGAAAGTAAAGTTCAGTGTTTCTGATAAAATTGATGATGTTTAGTTAGATAAATCGAGAATATATATGAGTAGATTAATAAACGAAATGGAAATGAATAAAGATTTAAATGGTAAAATAAGTAGCAATATTAAAGAAATTATTGAAATTATTAATTATTATTATTATTGTTTTTATAAAATGTTTTAGTATTATTATATTATTATTATAATGATAATTATTAGGTTCGTGATTAAAATTCGAAGTCATAATTTTGTAAACTTTATTTCTACCACAATTTTCATTATTGAAACAATAATTATGAGGAACAATATTTCGATTGCATAATCCAAATCTAAAAATTCTAAATATAAATAATAATATCGATGTATAAATATATATATATATATATATATATATATATGTGTGTGTGTTATTTTCTTCAATTTTGCATAAATCTTATTTTGTTTCTGTTTTATTATTTTTTTTACAATGTTTATAAATTTAGATCTTTAAAAATATTTTAATGGACATATCCTGTAAAAATTCAATTAGTAGTATGTAAATTACTGGTATAGAACAACACCAATATTTTTTTTTATAAAATTAAAAAAAAATATATATATTCATGATGCCATCAAAGATGGCATCACAAAAATATTTTTATTATTTTATTTTGAAATAAAAATATCAATGTTTTCCTATACCAGTAATTTACATACTACTGTAAAATAAAT
>MQRK01225824.1:0-24812 GCA_001938485.1 Girardia tigrina
ATATATATATATATATATATATATATATATATATAAACCTGCACTATTCCACCGTATTGTAATATTATAATTATAGTAAATAACATATAATTTATTTATATTTTCTTTTTTATCTTTTAGAATTGTTGAGGTCTTGTGTAAAAAGAAAGTTCTTGTTAATTGTATATTTAATATATTATATATAAATATATACCATACGGTTGTGTAAAATTGTGTCGTACGGCAGTCGGTGGATGGAATAATATTATTGAAAAAAAAAGAATTTAATTTTTAATTGAAGCTTGAGGGTCCTCTTTCGATCATTCCTGGGAATGAGAGATTATTACGTCTCATTCTCCGGAATGGTGTCGAATTTTGGGAGCCTGTAACGGTACCTAAAAACTGTATATGAAAATGAGTGATTAGATAAAAAAAAATATATTTAATAAATAAAATAATCGATGCCTAAGGATCCACTTTCGATCATTCCTGGGAATGAGGAACTATTTCGCCTCATTCCCTGGAATGGCTTCGAATTTTAGGATCCTATTGTTTCTGAAAAATATTATATAAAAAAATATATATAAAAAAATATAAATAAAAAAATAAAATATAACCTCAAAAATATTTATAATTTTCTGAAATGAAATTTAGTAAATATTTTTCCTATTTAAAGGAAAGTAGACGCAGTCGACAAATTATAATCGGCCATTAGGCCATTGATAAAAAAATAAACATTTAATATCGGCCTAATGGCCTGTCAGAAATATACGGCCTGAATTGCCTGATTAGATATTATCGGCCTAATGGCCTAATTGATTTATTGGCCTTAATGGCCTGATAATTTTTTTAAAAAAAATTAAATAAATATATTTATATATTATAATTAAAATATATATATTTATATATGTTTAGCTCTAGTATAAATAGAGCAATAATTTTAAAAAAAAGCTAGAAAAATAAAAAGCAAAAAAAAATTTAATATTAGATTCCTGTATAGGATCCAAAATTATTTTTATATATTTTAAAAGCTGTATAGCACATTATATTCTCGCCTCCAATCATTCAAGAGTTGTACAATCCTTTGCTCAAGATTGTAATTATATATTGAAATAAACGATTATTGAAAAAGTTTTGTTATTTACTGGAGTCAAAGAGTTCATCGAGATTAAACGTTGGGTCAGTTAATTGAGCGCCGAACAGCAAACAAATCCTTCTGATTTTTGTGTTCAAATTCAATTCAAACCCAACAGAATTTAATCTGTATGAATTTTGGGGTGATTGGTAGGTTTTATTTTTCATGTGTTAATTTATGTGTATGTGCGTTTTTTTCTGTATATTTTATTTTTCATTTTTATTTTATAAAAGAAACTAAAAAAAATCAATGAATTAAAAGTCATTTTTTTAAAGAAAATTGTCAATTTAATTGTAAAAAAGAATTAATTATTCCATTAAGCCTTGTTTTAAAAAATCGATTAAGCAATTGAGAATTAATTTGCTTATTAGAAATTGGAATATTTTCGGTCTAATCCGTTGAGCATATGATTTGTCTTACATCTATTTGTCAATCCGAATTTTGAAATATTTTCCGGTTGAAATCCAACAGATTCGAACTTCATTTACTGAAACCTTTTGTTGGGTCTCCGGAGAAATATATTAAACTTTCGGAAACCAAACAAAAATTATTTTTATTTCTCTCTGGTTCGCCTTTCTTGGTGGTGTTCCGAGAAAGGTAAGGTCTTTAGATTTAAGATTAACTGGTGCTTTAAACTAAAAATTTGATCGTATAAGTTTAATTATTCAACAAAATTTTACTTTAAATTAATTTCAATTATCAAAAACTAACAGAATTGCTTTTAAACAAGATTTATTTCTTTAATACAATTTTTACTGAAATAAAAATATGAATAAATAAAAATGAGAATTTTCCTATTTTATTTGATTCTTTACTAATCAGATATCTCCAATTAGTAATTTAAATTTTACAATAATTTTATGGATGTAAATATAAAATATAATTTTATTTGAATTTAAATTTAAAGAAATTTAAATATTAATTATACGATTATAATCACCCGTTAAATAAATCCGTTAAATTCTCCAATCGATCAGTTTCAATATTTCTTTCTTCGTTCACAATGCTTCGCGTCCTCGAATAATTTTCTTGATATGAATTTTTCCGGCAAATAAAATTCCGTTATTCAATTTAAATTCTCGATCTCGAACTTGATAGCAAAATCTTCCTCTTCATAATCTCTTAATTCACTCTTTAAAATTTATTCTTCCTATCAGATTTAAAATTTAATCAAGCTTTATTTTTATTAAGCGCTTATTTATATTGTTCACTAAGAATGAACTTTATTTTAACTCTTTAAACTTTGATTTTGTTTAAAGTATCAATTTAACGAGTCAACCTAACCGAATCTCCAAACCTCGACGAACAGACCGCCATTGTATCAATTTCCACTTCGTTACATTTTTATTTACAATGAAGTGCAAAATCATACTCTGGCCTCTAGGTCTTGCACTTTTAAATTTAATTAATTTTAATGGACTTTAATTTTAAAGTTCATTTAATAAAATATAAATAATACATAATTAATTTTTTTAATACATAATTAATTTAATTTTTTATAAAATAAATAATAATAGAAATCATCTATTATTTTTAATTTATTTATTTTATTTTAAACAACATTTACATTACTCAACACTTTTGACAGATTGTACGATAATTTTGAACTCTGTTATTCATCCAAAAATACGTTATAAATTTTATTACAAGTAACCAACGAATGATTCAACATTGTTCCTATAATACGAATAATCAATCAATCTACCACTGGTATATTACGGAATAACAGACTCTATCTGTTTATAATAATCGACAATATCATAAAAAGATTTATTGTGAGGTAATATTTATTATTTTATATTATTCTGTTGATTTTAAATATTTTTATTAAACCGTAGTTGAATTGTGTTGATAATACACAATTAAATATAAAAATACTTTGAAACAATTTATTTTTTATTTTTTTGGTTAAAAGTAATTCTAACAGAAGAATCATTATTCCGTTAGAATTGCTTTTACAATATATATATATATATATATATATATATATATATAAACTTTCCAACTGTTGTAATCAACCTTCCAATATTAATATTATTAAATTAAACAAAACTTAAATTTAACAATTTTATATTAAGATTGTTTTAAACTGGAAATAAAGAGATGTTATTGATAGATTCTAATATAAGAGTAATGCCATATAGTGATTTAATTATATTATATACAATTAATTCAGAAAAAAATTCAAAAAATAAGGTACAGAAATGCAAATATATTAATTTATGACAAAAAACAAATCGTTTAAAATAAGCATCTTTATTCAAAAATTTCTTCTCTTCTTTCAGACCATATCACATGCCTCAACATTTTACGATAGTATCCATCACAATCATAATCATTAATTTCTTCAAATCCACGATCAATCAACATTTTCAATTCACTTTCACTATTAGCTTTTCCCATGATCAAAAAGTTTTTCCATTTCCAAAAACAGTTTTCGATATGATTCAAAAATGGTGAATATGGTGGAAGATATTCAACTTTCAAATTTAAATCCTGAATTAAAGATTCAAGGCCTGAATAATGATGTATTCTGGCATTATCCATAATAAAAATTGGATCTGCAATTGACATTTCAGTACATTTAGTTTTTATAAGACCAAGGGCTGTTTTGAAGGTTTCTCCATTGTAAGGGGTATGTTACGGCCCAAGATGACCCCTTCACCCATTCGTTGCCCGACGCGCGCCAAAGTTAGCGAGTGTGGGGGATAGTCAAACTCGACTATCCCCCGTTAGTTGTAAATGCGCGCCGAACCCCGAACAAGATGAGGAGTCCTTCTAAAATAAAAGAATAAAAGTTAAAACCTTAATTAATTTAATTAATATTTACCTGACATTTGAAATCTGGATTTCGAATCCAGACGATATTGGCACTGTTTATCCACGAACATCCTGCGTGGATGAACATCACTGGTGGATATCGGAGGGGAATGTCGGCATTTTGCACGCACATCCTGCGTGACCGCGAACATCCTGCGTGGATAATCGTCATCGCTGAATATCGGACGGATTGTGTTTATTCTGATGGCACATCCGTAGAGTATATAGGGCAGGGCAGCGACACTCGACTCCAGACAAAATTTTTTTTAAAAAAAAATCTTGCACAATTCAATTTGCACAACTTAATTTTGCACAATTTAATTTGCACAATTTGATCTGAGAAATTTTATTTGGGAAGAATTTTAAGGTATTCATTTACGGTTATATTATTTTATTTTATTATTCTTATTTTATATTTTATTATTACGATTATTTGTGTTGTTCTATGATTATTTCCTTTATTTCAATAAAACTTTTCTTATGTCTAATCGTTTGTTAATCATCATCTAATCAAAATGAAGTTGCAAGCAGAGGTCGAACCGAGATGCAACGTGGTCCGTTTCCGAGTCCGAGGGATCGGGTGAGAGGGTCCTCGGGCTCTGACACGCGATTGAGTTGCGTCCATGTAGATAGTTATGTAAATATTAAATAAATATAATTACATTATAAAGAAAAAAAAATTTTTTTTTTGTGAATACTTGTTCTGATTATGTATAAATTGAATGAGACTTATTTCTTTTATTAATGTGTCTAGAATGAAAATTTCAATTTCAAGCAGTGCAGATTTATTATATTTAATCAATAGATTAATTACAATCAATCATCGAATTATTAGTGATTCGAACAATGGTAGAAATTTATAATAGAATTGCAATTAATAGAAAAAGGAAAAGAAGAATGAATTTAGATTTGTAAAAAATGTTTATAAAAAAATTAACGATGTAGATATTATTACTAATTTTATTAATTTTGATTTTGCGAAAAGCTTTGAAAATTTTAAGAATCAAAATTTTCGAATTTTAAGGACATTCATTCTATGTTGTAAGATTATTATTAATAAGATTATCTAAGATTATTATAGTTAATCTCGTGTCTTATTATTGATGAGATTATCTAAGGTTATTATAAATGATCTCGTATTTTATTATTAATAGGACTATCTAAGATTATTATAAATAATCTCGTGGTACCAGACCTTGTTCGGGTCTATTTACAATTTTTCGATATACACCACAATCAAATTTACACTTAGGTCCGAAATTTTGTTGACATTTTTCATCATAATAATCGTCTCGTCACTCTGAAAATTATTCAATTTCAACGAAATATTTATGTTCTCTTCCAAAGCGTTTCAATGAGTTATTCTGATAAATTAAATAACTGTTTTAAAATCTCACAATAACTAAATTTACCAGAATTATGCTATTAATAAATTTTCCAAATCTTCGTAGCGTAATAAAACAAGTAACCTCCACTATATCTTTTATTCATGTTATTTGGCTATTTTAATAACTCTTTTTATAACATTAAATTAAATACTCAAAAAAAATAATAATAAAGAGTCAGATTCTCTTGTAAAATAACAAAAGAAGTCATCAGTTTGTTCATCATAATAAATTCATCATCATCATAGTGGAATTATTTCTAGAATTATTTAATATATGTTCTAACCGAATTTCAGAAACAGTTGATCAATTGAAAAATAATTAAGTGTAGGAATTGCTCAGGGATGGTAAAATAGACAGGAATTGAGTGATGATGTGTAATTGCTTTACTTCCAAAACAATGGAAATTATCATAAAATCATTTTGCACATTCATACGATCTGTTAATATAAATATCGATTTTAATCATGTTAGGTTGTGTGTCGATTCCTATGTGGTGATCATAAAGCAATTACGAGTTAACGTAACCTTTCGTAAGTGTAACTTCAGATTAAGTAAAGTCGAAATTAAATATCTGTTTTTATCAAATTAACGTGATGTATTATTGTGCCGGTAGTATCAACCTAGGGGTCCCGTTAATCAATCGTACTTAATTACTAAAAATTAACTAATAACCTCCGTCAAGTTTTTTGAATAGAGTTTCCCTAAAGTTCGTTTGCTAGAAGTGTAAAGTTATATTTATAGAAAATGTAATATTATAAATGTTGTGTAATTATATGATCCAAGCTTAAACGGACAGAGGGTCTAGAGAGACGGTGCAGGTGGCCCATAGCATGCACAGGGGCACGTGGGCTGACCGTCACTTGTGGCTCTGGGGTGTCTTTGTGCGTGCCGGCAAAAGAAAACAATATCTGATATCAATACATTTATTAAAAAAAAATGAGAAGAGAGACACGCAAGGGGAGCTGAGGGCCTGCGTCGGCAGTAGATGGTCGCAGGGAGCTTCGGAAGGAGTTGCAGGCTTAAAAGAAAAAATAAATTAATAAAAAACCAGACACAAAATAGTGAAGTTACCGGTAGGGTAATCCGTTGGACCTTCGGGGCCAGCCGACCCTTCAGCGGAAGGTCCTGACGAAAGCTGTAATTGGAGGACACCCACGAGTTCGTAGCAGGACCAGGAGCAAAGATATAACCCTGTAAAATAGAAAGAAATTAATTAATAAGTACAAAGAAATTAATTAATAACTCACATGATCTAAGCCTCAATCTAAAAATAGCGGTGGCCTCATATGACCGCACACCGATTTCCGCACACCGGAAACCTATTACCGCACACCGATTTCCGACGTTGATGTATGTGGATCGACACGCAGTCGCCAGATCCTATAGTAAAAAACAAAAATATCAAAATTTGCAAAAATCTAAATGACCTACATATAATTTCAGGAAAATGAAATGAATTCGAAATAAGCGTAAATAAAGTCCACATCTACCCCTCCAGAAACTCTGCTACCAGGCGGGATGTCCTCGTTACTGGTTACGAACCCGAAGGCGCTCTAATGTCTACACAATTCGTTGATGTTGGCAAAAGAGTTGCGTCTGCTCCCCGTTGAGATATAATTGACTTAGTTTGATAGAGTTGCCGTTGAACTCTAATGGAAAACGGATGGGGGCTCAGAGTCGCCAATGATAAAAAAATTATTATAATAAATAATAATTAATTAATTAATAATTTTAATAAAAATGTAAAATTAAAATGGTGTTATTTTTGTTTAATGACGAAATTGCCATTTGATTTAAAGAATTTTTTTCAATTTTTATTGTAATTTTAAATTCTGCATGACAAAGTCAATAAAATGACATCATTTAATAACAAAACTCAATTTTCAAGTATTGCGTAATTTAACCCTTTAGCATCTCGTGTTCCGATTTGCGCTTTCCCGAGTACCTCTCACTACTTATAAATATTATGTTTATATTTTTATCTGGAGCGATACCTTCTCGTCCGTTTTTATTTCATAGAGCTTAGTGTATATTTATTGTATACTCGTTCGAATTTAGAGCGTACGTGAGGGGCATGGTTTTCAGGTTTATATTATGACTTTTACTTTATCAATATTATAAATAGAAACAAAAAAATTTGCTTTTGTGACCTCTTTTCAAAGAAAAACCCCCGCATTAAGTGATTAAGTACCAGATTTATTCGTTGAAATATTTTAACTTCTACCTATAGATTTCTACTAAAATCAATTAAGTATGTTTTTTTTAGAAAATATCCGTTACTACTCGAAGACATGTACTATACTTCCATAGGTATATGTTTAAGGAATACCATTAGAGGTCATTATTTAAAAACGTTAACGTCAACAAATTAATAAAAATAAAAGTTAGAAATATCCAAATGGGTTTTGTAAAAACTTAAATTAATGGAAAATTAATTATTTCAAATGGAAAAGGTGTAAAATGCACAAGGCATCATGATTGATAATTACAATTACAAACCTAAATCATCGAAAATATCAAAAAAATAGTCGAAAATAAATTAATAATAATAATTATAATTAAAATTATTGGATTTATTGTGTAATCAATAAAATTAAACAAAGTCAGTAATAATTTTCAGCAACGAAGTGATCAAAGCAAACATTATTACAATAAGCGCATCGAATGAAGTTGATACCGTCATATTCATCACTAAAACAGCTATTACCATTGGAATTAAAGTTTATTTCGTTTACATTATGGAAATTTTGTATCTTTACTGAGATTGATTGATTCATACCAAGATTTTTGCCATGCATATGGTAACATTTTTGATAGACTGGTGCTTAAATTGCTTATAAATAAATAAATGCATTTTTAGGATAAATATGTAGTAGTCTTTGAGTAGACTAAAAAGAATTCCCAAAAATCCAACAAAAAATAATTTAAACTGGTTCGCTCGTTCCCAGTGGTGTCCTTAGAACGAAAGGTCCAGATGGATTAATGTGTTAAAATTTATTAAACAATTTATGAGAAATGCAATAATAACGAACATGATCTTTTAATAAGAGTTTTCGGTAATTTACAATTTTTATTACAAATATGTTAAATAGATTGTAACCTAACGATTTTATTGTGTGAATACTAAATTTTCTAATTGAAGAGACCACCCTCCAGTATAAAAATTAGTTTATGAAATATGATTTTATTTGTAGATAAATATTTTAGAAATAAAATTATTAAACAATTTAATTTAATTAGAAATTTAAGAAATTAAATTAAATGGTATACAATTTNATATAATAACCTAATTAAAAATTTTCTAATTGAAGAGACCACCCTCCAGTATAAAAATTAGTTTATGAAATATGATTTTATTTGTAGATAAATATTTTAGAAATAAAATTATTAAACAATTTAATTTAATTAGAAATTTAAGAAATTAAATTAAATGGTATACAATTTAATATAATAACCTAATTAAAAATTTTCAAATTATACTTTAAAATTTTAAACGAATTGTGACTTCCAGAGGGATACAACAAAATTCTCGATCAGATTTAAATTAATATTCTTCTATTTTAATAAATGAAATTCTTCCTTTGGAATTAAATTATTCTTTCAATTATTAAAATTTTCTCTTTCCAAAAATTAAAAACTTTTGAATGCCTTTAGAAACCTTAATCCTTTGAGTACCTTAAAAAATTTTTAAATCTATCAACTTTTGACCTTTTTAATCCCTTATTTATACTGTCGGTTCTTTATGGACTTTAATTTCAAATTTTCAATAACTTAAACTTGATGAGTCATTTTGATTTTAAATTCTCTTAATACTTTGGCCTTGCACTTTTTATTGTTTATATATAAATTATAATTTATTTTATTTTCTAATATAAATATTTTAATAATTTTTTAATTTATTTATTACCGACGAGTATACCTCGGTCGGTAGCAGCAGCGTCTGAGAGGTATGATTTTATTTTTGTAATATTTGAGAAGGATATATAATAGTCGAGAAGGATTCGATGATATCTCGTCGTTGTAAAATACATCCTTTTCCGCAGTTCGTCTTGGTAAGGTACCAAGTCCATACGGTCACGCTCGATGTCCGTGTCCCTTACCACAATCTGGTTAATGCCACTACTTTATAATGCCATCATATTGGCCCGTTTGTATCGTTAATGATTCCTTGATATCCATTTTAACAGATTTTTGGCAAGTGCGATTCTCATCTTGTGTTTTCTTCGCTCCCATTCTTGGTCTTCTATGTTACTTTAGATCCTTCTCAGCAAATGTTCGCATTTAATGAATAGGGAGTCAATATCAATTTCTGCGGATACCATGGAAACCCATTTGTCGCACGTGCATTCCCCGACACGTCCCACATCGGATTCTCGTTTGATAACTTGTCCGTTCATTTATTAATAGAAATTATTTATGCAATACACGATGAAATATTAAAAGAAGTGTTGGTTGAAAATTATATTTTGAAATATATGAATACACTTTATATTATTATTGATCATGCAGTCACTCATTAAAATTGTACAGTACGATGATTACGGTGATCGTGAAATTACATCAGTTATAAGTCTATTTAAATTTATTAATCGGCGTATGTCTGGATACATGGCCTCTTCCAGTTTCTCAAGACTGACTCTTATTTCTCTTTTGAGCCATCTAAATGCTTTGATAGATCGGCGGCGATTGCTCCAATATTGTGTTTTGCATTGATGCCGTTGTCCCAGCGTATCTCGCATTGTGACAGTGGATCAGTAATAATTTCTGTTCGGGGTCTTGACAGTTGTTCCGCCCGACCCTCAGGTTGTCCAGAGAATCGGATGGAGACAGCAAGGTTACGCAGCGGATTTTTCCCGATAGAGTGCTGGGCTCATTTTTGAAAATTTTTCATCGACAGAATCATCAGTTTCAAATTTTACTAGTTCCAAATCGTTAGCACAGTGCATACGTCTTTTTGTCTCCTTTATTTTGGTATTTTACATATTTTTGAGTATGTCTACTTTAATTACATTGACTCGTGCTCCCGTATCCAATAGACATCGTACTTTTCTATTCTTTATTTGAAAATTTATACTAGGTCTCCCTTTCAGTTCTTCGTATTATATTTTAAACTTTGATATTTTCATTATATCTGTGCTTCTTTCTTCATCTTTTCCTGCGATCAAACTGTCACATTTCTCATCAGGTATTTCGTTTTCACTATCTAATATACATAATTCATGAGGAATATTTTCAATAGCATCCCATACACAACATACGTCATCATACAAACAATCAATCATACAGTCGAACATTCACAAACATTCGTTTCTTAGTGAAGTGTACTGATCACTTCTCCTTGTGATCGTGCCTCCTCGTTTCCCTGTTCGTCTCTGAAATTTTTCTTGTTTGTAATATTGTGGTCGTGTGTCGCCATAATAAGAACATTTAGACAAGTCTCATTTGAATTTTTGTTGCAATTACATTTAGAGTCATTACAACTATCATAAGGTCTTTCATCGTTTGCCATCGTTCTAATTGGTTTTCTAATTTCTGTTTTTAATCATGATTATTCGAACATTTTTTCTAAGTTATTTTTTAAAATATTTAACCTCTAAAAATATTAATTAAAAAATAATAATTTTTACCATATCTCAATAAATCCCAAATAATAAAAATGTCATCAAATTACAGTGCACTCTCGATTATCCGGGCTAATACTGGGGAGGATGGACACGGTTAATTGAGAAACAAGGTTAATCAGAATCATCAAATTTTTATTTTATTTTCGAATACAATATCATCTACACAACATAAATTTTTAACACATTATTTTTATATTCATTATTTTATTCATCAAAATAAGTAAAAATATAATATTTTATCATAAATCATAAAATGAAACATCAATAAAACATCAAAATATAAAAAAATATACATAGTTATATATATATATATATACAAATTTAAAAAAAGCTGTTATTTTTGTTTGTTTTTGACGTCTTTTTAAAGAATTTCTAATTTCACATCTAAATATCCTTAAAGCCATAATATTATTATATTCTGTTCCTCTTTGATTAGCATACTCTAATAGTGTTTCTATACAATTTAATGCCGTTTCATAGCTTACGTAACCACTGATACACGCACTTCTCCGCTGCAAGGAAACAGAGCAACTGAACAAACAAACTTCGAAAGACCGAAGGGACCGAAGATTTTGTGAACATTAGATTTTTTAGAACAAACGAAGTTCCGAGAACTGACAAATGTGGGCAATAAATATCAAAATTAATGGCAATGTGAAGTTCCTGTGCGACCCTGTACGTATTTTTTTCAAATAACGCGCATATTCAAGATCGCAATTCATTAATGCGTCTTAAATTAGAAAAAAAATCTTATCTTAGATAAAAAAATAATCAAACTAAATTTTTATTAAAAAATATTTATTTTCAGGCACTGTTAATCCGCAAACCGGTTAATCCGCGCACATTTAATCAAGAGTACACTGTATTAAAAATGCATTTAATTTAAATTTTACTAAAAATTATTAAACTTAATTTTAATTGTGAAATTAAAAATATGAACTTATAAAATGATTCTTAATAAGAAATTTAAAAAATAATGGCAAAATTTTATAATCCAGAACGCCATTAAACTCACATTTTATTGTCGCAATATATTTTGGTGGATTTTCCACCATCTTCAGGCTGAATTAACAACAATTTCGCTGTATTATATATAGCAGATTAATGATTATGCAAACATCTTGCGTAATAACTAATTAAATATTTTCAACAAATTGAAAGAGAGACTTGTTTGGACATTAATGAACGGATTAAGTGATTTAATCAATAATGCTTCACAAGTAACTCTTTCCCAATAATTTTTAAAATTACTGCAAAATATTTTAAAATTAGTTGTTTTCACCTCCGATTTACAACCCTTCATATGTCCAGCAATATTACTCCCATTACCCAATCGCCCATGCTCCTGAATCCGTTTACAGAGATGACGAGACGTCTCTCCAATGTATGTAGCGTTGCACCCATTACACGAATATTGATAAACCAGATTGGAACATAAACTCAAAGGAGTATGAGATTTATTGCTGAACATACTTTGAATTTTGTAAGAATTAGAAACGATTTTTAAATTCAAATTTTTACTATCGATTGATTTTAAAATAGACGACTTAAATTTTTTGTAACCTTCTGAATAAGGAACGAATAGCCTATATCCAATATTAGAATTTTCATTAGATAATTTATCGGGTTTTAGTTCGCCTTTACCCTCATGTTCTTTATTCATTAATTTATCTATCGTCTCATTAGTTAGTTTCTCTAAAAATGATTTCGAATAGCCATTTTTCTGCAATAGTTCTGTTAGTTATTTTAATTATGTTCGAATAGTCAATCCTTTAAATTTAATAAAAAAAAACAATTTCCATCTGGGTGGGAGAATCACCATTCTAGATTCAACATACTTAAATCAACATACAGCATCCATACATTTACATATTTAAACAATTTAAAATATTCCTTACATATATCTACACAAATAATTTATTATTTGAGAATGTTGAACGGTTTATCTTTTCAAAATATTCAAGTCTTTAATTGACAAATATTTGTTTTTGAATAAATGTTTTCAGGAAATAAAGAATCAATTTTTCGATTCATAATAATTTTCTATTTTAATTTTTTTTGACGAAATATTAGATTCAAATCTGTTCGTAAATATGTATCAATAATTCATGAGAAAGAAATTTAATAAATCGCATCAATTTCAAAACAAATTTTAATAGATAAAAATACATTTTGTCGTATTCAAATTATAATCATAATCGAAAATTCTATAAAAATAAAATATTTAATGTTGTTCGATCTTACAAAACATCAAATAAAATCAGGTATCGAGCAAAGTTTCAAAAAATTTAACCATCGAAGACACAGAAAATCAATTAACATCAGAAATTGTGAAAAACTAATCGTAATTGTGGATTTCAATCAGAGCGAGTATCTCTCTACAAGCATATCCTTGATTCGATTAAACAAAATTTCAAGGTCACAATTCATTTCAATATATCTATTTTTTTACTTTAGTATTTAATTTATTTTGTTGCTTTTTGTAATTTATTTTTTTTAATAATTTAATTTTACATTTAATTTTTTTTCAATATAATTTTTTCATAAACCAACATAAAAAATACAAAAATATCACAGATTGTCAATCGAATTGTTCCATAAATGTTTTACACATAAATGTTTTCAAATAAAAGACTTGAGATTTTGAATTCAATATAAATTACCATAATTTAAATATAAATTAAATTATATAAAAATTCAATATAAATTCAATATATAAACATTACTGTTGGCGTTTCTAGGTGATCAATAAATTAAAAACGAAAATCAAAAGATTAATAAAATATTTTAATAAAATATTTATTGATAATCAAAATATTTACAAATGATTTTGTTAAGTCTTAACCCTATTTACTCGAATTTATATTTTGGGTAGTATCGAGAAAAGAAGTTCTCTTGCTCGAAATTGATTTTAATTATATAAAAATATAATTAATAAATATAATTATATTGTTTCGCACTTTTTAAAATAATTGAGTTGCAATCGATTTAATGATCTCCCTAATTTCTCTTGGTTTCCTTTTTATTTTCTTCCTTTCTTTTTTTCTGTTTTTCGGACACCCTCGATCACTTATATCGTCGAGGATCGTTTGCTTAAATAATTCAACAAGGCCAGTTGTTGGAGAAAATAAACAGGCAGTTATTTACTCGACTAATTTAAAGTAAATAATCTACTTCAAGTAAGTAAACAATTGGCAATCAACTAAGTAAACAATCCTTTCCTTTTTTGTAGTTTTTAATTAATTTAACCTTTCTTTTTCTTAATTAATAATTAAGTTTTTCTTGTTCTTTTTGAGGTTCTTTTTCTTTGATTTCAAATAATTAAGGTGCTTCCCTTTTTTTCTTTTACAACCTTCTTTTAAATTTAATTTCACTCAAACTCTTTTCATATATACTCTAAATATAATTAAGGGCTCTCCTTTTCTTGTAAAATCATTTTCTTTTTGTACTCTTTCTTTTTTTATTTTTTTTTTAATTTGATAGTATTTATTAAATTAAAGTTTTATTTTCCTTTCCAATACAATCTCTTAAAATTCTCCATTTATTTATTTACATTTTTTTTCTAAACTTTATTTCCATTATTTATATATAATTTATATTTATTATGGTAAATAGATAAATAATGTCTTATTTTATCTATTAATTAAAACAATTAATACTTTTAAAATAATTTTATATTATTGCCTCAACATTACTATAATACAGATAATAATAATGTTTGAATCGAAAACAGTAGTCTTTCTCAAATAACTCCAGATTCGAAACCTCTTGATCTTGATCACGGATCAAATCCTCAATTTTTTCGAATAGTTCGTCTTTAGGTGGACTTGCGGGTACGTTAGTGACGATCCCTGGAATTTCCATCTTGATTGAAAAAGCCGTTAATCTGAATCATTTATTGATTTATTAAATTTATCAATTCACTAATCAAACTAGCTTTCACATTTAAACATTTATTGACTACTACAGTAAAATTTTATTGTCAGAATTATAGTTCTTCATGGTTAATCGAACTCTCTAATTGATCCCTTTTTTGCCATTCCTCATAATGTTGGCGTAAGTTATTCAATTCGGTGATTTGCCGCTTTAACTTCTCGCTCGACGCCGTTTGCAGCTTTTCTCGTACGATATCTAATAAGAGATCAATGTGGTAATTTTGCACATCCTACTGTCTCTCTATCCAAACAAGATATTGTGCATGCATTTGTATATTCTTCATCATTCTAAATCGATTCGAGGTATTTTGCCGCATTAATATCAACTCCTATATATCATCCAAGCATGACTTTATTCTCACCAACTTCTTGACCATTCCTCGATTTTTCTTCATCCTAGAATTCGCATCTCAAAATTTCTGTGTATGACATCGTCAGTTATTAGTTAATCATCGATAACTACAGGGGTGGCCATAAGTCGCTTTACCCAGTTTTAATAATTGTGATACCTCACTTTCGACATGCGGAATATATTCGATTTTATCTTTTTTTTATGTACGGTGACTGTGTATGACATATCTTTTGTTTGTACATAATTTTTCTTGTTCATTGTGTAAGATATGTTTGAACTCTTTTTGGTTTTTTATAAAAAAAGTATTTTCATTCGGTGTAAAATAAATAATCAAAAAAATTACCAATTGAAAAGACGATTATCAAATAGGATTTATTATTTGAGAATGTTGAACGGTTTATTGAATTATCACAGTAATTGGAACAAGTTTAGTCGAACCGAATTGCCTAGATATTTATAACCAGAAACATTTACAATTTAAAGTGTCTGAATACTGCAAAGAAGACATTTGTCTATCGGGCGACCTGAAGATCAGAAGAACGAATAACTGGATGTTTTTTGCTGATGCAGCTCGACAAATTTCCCTGCAGAAAGAACGTTTTAACAGATCAAGAATTAGTGATTTTACAATCTACGAGAAATAGAAATGGATCGTATCTGATCTATATTCTCACAAACAGGGTCGCCGGTTTCTTGTTCGACCAACAATGCCCTACGAATCGTTTATTTTTCACGTGAAAAAAATTCATTTTTACGAAAATAAATTGCGTTAAATGTCATTTATATACATATTCAATTAATTGACAACGAAATCTAAAGTTAAAAATAAATCGATCCAGAATTAATAAATAATTAATTACCGACTGCTTAGTGATGAATTTTTGAATGGTGTCAATTATGATGGATGTATGATTTTTTTCTTTTTATGTAATTAAAGAGTTGTTCTAAATTCAATTTGTTTTTGTCTAATAGTTTTCGTTAACGAGTTATTTAACTAAGTTGATCAAAACGACTAATCATTGTTTTATTTTGATCAACTTACTTTTGCGATTCAATAATTATTCCTAATGGTAAAAGCAGCGAATAAACTAATTTGATTTATTCTCTATAAAATTTGATGCTTTTACAATAATAATAAACACAAAATTCTAAATGATTTATAAACAAAAACCAGATAAAATTTTTGTTTTAATAATTTTTAAAATTATTTCATTTTGTTCATTGTTGTTGGCAAAATTGGCATGGCACGACAAATAACACTTCTGTAACGAATTTTTATAGTAAAGCAGTGGATAAATCACGATAGAAATTCAAAAGCTGTAGCTGCAGCATTTGCAAAAGAGTATCCTAATGACGCTCCTCCATCACGACAATCAATGCATGTTTTGGCTAAAATGTTTCACGGGACCGTCTCTGTAACCGTCAAGAAAAGAAGTTGGCGTCCTAACAATATGAATACCGATGAAAATAAAGAAAAATTTTAGAACTTTCTATCAGAATGCGCCATCAACATCTGCAGTTCGTGCAAGTTTGCAGTTGCATATACTACGCACAAGTTTACGTAGAATAATGAAGGACATTGAGTTGAAAGTTTGGCGACCTCGTTTGCTCCATCAAATGAATGATGACGATTGTGGCAGGCGCATAGAATTTTGCGAATGGTTACAACAACAAGTCCATGAGAACATTGATATCAGAGACAGAATAATTTGAACCGACGAAGCTTCATTTAAGTTGAATGGTCACGTTAATTTGCATAATGTCGTGTACTACTCCACTGAGAATCTTCATCTAGTATGGGACACCGACGATCTTTCTCCAGGAATTTGTGTGTGGGGAGGAATACGTTAAACTGGTGTGCTGGGTCCATACTTCTTTGATGGAACGGTCAATTCTCAGCTATATCTCGACATGCTGCGTGATTTTGCCGTACCTCAGCTTGACACAGATAACGACGTTTGGATGCAAGACGGTGCTCCCCCTCATTATGGTAGAAATGTACGCGACCTTTTGGATAACACTTTTGAGATGTGGATCGGCAGGAGAGGAACCACTGAATGGCCTCCACGATCATCGGACTTGACACCTTGTGATTATTCAATGTGGGGTATCCTGAAGGAACGCGTTTACTCACAAAATGTTCTAACCATATCCGAGTTGAAGGAAAGAATTACTACAGAATTTGCAGCCTTGAATAACGATAAAGACTGGTGCCGACGAATCTGTCACTCTGTTCAGAGAAGAATCCAGTTGTATATTAAATCTGAAGGACAACATTTTGAAGATAAGATTTAATTGTTTTCAAGTTTTTGTTTTGAAATTATTATTGTACGCTGATTAAATAAAAGTTGTATCATTTAGAATTTTGTGTTTATTATTATTAAAACTGGGTAAAGCGACTTATGGCCACCCCTGTATAAATCTCTATTTAATACATTTATTTAGGAACTAGAAAGTTTATAGGCGGCAAGCCGCCCGTGGAAAAATAATTTTCAAAAATTTAGTATTTTTTCAAGTTTTTTACACTTTACCTGAAAGTTTACAATAAAAGTCTTTAAATTTTTATTTAGATTTTCATCAAAATTTGTGCTTTAATAATTGCTGCGCTGAGGAAGAATGACACCCGATATTTCACGCGAAATGTCGTCTTCAAGGAAGTCTTCCGCATGCAAACAACTCACCAACGGGGATAAAAATCCCCATTTGGCTGCAGTCATATTCCTTCACGTGGAAGGTCTGGACAAATGCTTCTGCAGGCAAACAATATGACAACAATAGGTCAAGATCTCAAGGTGAAGTGTAAAAATCTTTAAAAAATTATTAAATTTTTAAAAGTTGTTTTCCACGGGTGGATTGCCGCATATAAACTTTCTAGTTATTATTATTATTATATAATATATTATAAACACGGTTATTATCAATATTGTCCATGCACGTTATTTTTATAGGAAGTCCTCTAATCGGTCAAATCAGTATTGTCGCAGTAGGTGTTGGCATTGATTGTCTAACTCCTCCACTCTGGGGTTATATTTTACTTTCCATTGCCGATTGATCCCCTTTCTTATTTTTCATAGAAAATGTACAACATCATACAGTTTCCGGCTAGTCTTGTGGTCTTGTTCTTGTCCCCTTTTGTATTTTGCATATCGTTCTCGGGCATTTGGTGAAGCCACATTTGCTCGTATCTGGCCTGCATTTTACTTTTTCTTTCGGCCAGCCTCTTTATTTCGATTAAGATGTTTTCAAAAGCATCAATTCTTTCAGTGATCACAGGATCTTCATGTATGGTTAGGTATTTTTGTCTTTTGGACATTTTAAAGACAGTAGATTTATATGTTGTTATCGATTTTTTAGTTTTTCTTGGTGGAATGAATACTAAAGGTAAAGGTGTTCTTTCATTTACAATTTAAAGATATGGTTGAGATTAGCAATAACCTTTAATTTCTTAAACATTCACTTCCCGGGACGATCTGATGCGCCTCCTCCGTGTACATCCTTAGGCAGTGTACAGTTTGGAGCGCCTTCGGGTTCTAACCGGCGAGTATACTCCGGTTGGTAGCAGCAGCTACTGAGGGATATGATTTTATATTTATAATTTTTAAATGGAAGGACTTATTATTTTCTCGGGACAAACGAACGTTGCATCCATGTGGCACGCCGCGCGTCATCCTCGAGATGGATCTCAGATTCTTTTTTAACTATTATTAAACTTATGGATGAATATTATAAATATACTTATTTACAATACTTTATATAAGTTGTTATGTATAGCTCGGGGGGGGCGCCAGCACCCGAGCCCATCAAGAGGCGCACCCCCCACAATATCCGTCGAATGGTAAAAACGCTGGCGACTGCCGAATAGATTTAATTGTTTCGGGATTGTGTAACAAAACGATATATCTGTGCTCAATACTGTCAGGTAGCTCGAGTTTCACACGCCTCATGAACCGATTCGTCTGATCAATCTCCAAAACTGACGATTTTCTCAGAACCTTTTTCCGCAATTTCAATCAATTGTAATAATTTATGAACCTTTCGTCATTCGATAGTCGAGTGATTGTGATGAGGAATCCATCGAGATTGTTCTGCACAAATAGTGCCGCTCTCTCACTAACAAAAAGCCAGCCGGATATCATAACAGAATTCGCGATCAATCGATATAATTCACTCATGAAATCAGTTGTCTCAATATAGATAATATTTATCTCTTTGACGATCGATCGATAATTATTTATTGTTATTTGCAAATTTGAGAAATTTCGTTCATTAATTTGCAAGAGAATATCGTTTTGAGCAGAAAACAGTTTTATAACGGAATCTACCAGTCGCTTCAGGAAGACACTCAAACTGTCCGATTTCGTAGAAAATGCATGTAATTTATCTAAACACAAAACATCGAACCCACTCATAACATGTGACAAAGAGGCAATTGAATACTTATTCCACAAACTGGTTTTCATTCCTCAAGACCCTATCCAATTCAAAAGAAAATAGCCACAAATCCGCTATACTTTTATTGATTTTCTAATTTCTTTTGTTTACAACTATTTTCTTGAATATTTAAACACAGGTTTTTCTTTTCTTTTTTTACAAACCATAATCAAAAAACATTTTTTCTTTTTTCACACAATTTTAATTTAAATTTTTCAAACAAATCTTTTATATATATACTATTGTTGAGGTTATAAAATAATAAAAGTATTAAAGATAATTTTTGTTTTAATTAATAGATATAATAAGAAATTATTTATCTATTTATCATATTAAATATAATTTATATATAAATAATTAAATTAAAAGTACATAAAAAGTAAATAGTCAGAATTGGATAAATAAATAATTTTGATAAAGAAATAATCAAATTATTTTAAAAGTTAAATAAAGATAAATTATATCTAGAGAAAGGGTATAAAAGAAAAGATTTTGTAAAGAAAGTTGCCCTTAATTATATGATCGAAAGTACAGGAAAAGAACAAAAGAAAGAACAATAATTAACTGATTTTTCAGATATTGACTTTAATTATTTATCAAGCTAAGAATTCAAAGAATTCGTTGACACGAATAAATTAACCTCCAGCGGAGATAATTTATTCTGAAAAATTCTTATAAAAGAATCGCGATCAATATCGCAAGTCAGAACTAATTACAGAACTGAAATGAGATCATTTAAAACGTCAATTCGAAAAAGTACGAAAAGTTAAAACATAGAACTATATATTTTAATATCTTTTGTTAGGGTTCCGAAATATACATATGAACACTTTTGATAAAATTTTATATATTAAAATTTTTAAATAATTCTTTTAGTAAAATTATTAATTTCAAACAAAATAATATTTAGTTTAACAAAATTTGGAATTAAAAATTATAAATGTTTTAGTCTTAAATGTTCAAGGCTGATGAAAATGACTATATAAACAGCAACAAATCTAGTTTTAGGTTGCCCAAAAATATTTGCTGAAAAATTCGTTTAAGAAGAGTTCACGTAAACAAGTAAAGTGAATACCAAATTTATTTTATTTTATCCTTTAAAAATATTGTTTTATTAAAGAAACCATAAGTATCCCGTATGGGAGAAAAAGGTTTTTAGATTTTAAATTTTTAAGTTTTAATCAAATCATCGTTCGTTTTGGGAGATTCACAGTTTTTACTGTAATCTGTTAACTCGCACGAAATATTGTTTTGTGTTTGTGTTCTGTCATCAAGAATTGAATTACTATTATTATTTTGACTTGTTAATTTTTGCTATTTGAAATAAAGCTTCATAAAAGAATTTGTGTTCATTATTCATATATTTATGTTGGAAGTCCTTTCTGATTAATTGGAGTCGGATTTGAGATTAAAGATTTCAGATTAAAGAATAAAGTTTAAAGACTAAATATTTAAGATTTGTGTTTTAATAAGTAAATAATTACATTAAAGATTTATAATACCCAACACTTTTATATATCTTAAAATAAACTGAGTAAGAGAATTCTCTTCTCATTTTATCCAAAATATAAATCCAGGATATAGAATTAAGTTTTCATTAAATTATCATTGTAAATATTGTGATCAAATAATAAATATTTTTATAAAAATCTCAATCTTTTACTTTTCATTTTTACATTTGATAAATCACCTCGATACACCAACACTATTATTTTTTATTTTTAATTTAATTTTATCAATAACAAAACTATTTAATTTTTAAAAATAAGATAATAATTTTATTTTAAAACGATTCCAAACATAAGCTATTAATTATAAAGCTGTCAAGGATAGAAGGGTCCCCCGCACATAGATGACGATCGCGCGCAGTGATCTCGACCTCGCGACCCGCATAACCCTCTTAAGGTCATCCACCTCCTCTCACCATATGAAATTATAAAATTAAAATACGAACTCGTAAATATAAAATTAAGATTCTACCATTTAATTGATTCAGTTGTTTAATCTTGTTAGGGACATCAATGTTTATTATCACGGTTATCACTAGACTCTCCTTACCACTCATTTCAAATAATTATTTGGCTGGCTCTGTTATTTCATGAGTTCCAAATCGACAGAATACGTTTCGGAGTCCAAGGCTATACTGTTTGAACTACAAAACGAATCTATGAATCGGACCAATATTAATATTTACAAATAGTAATATACAAGAGTAACCATGAAATAAATATAATGAATAAACTTTATATATTAGTCCAGCCTTTAGCTATTCTATCAACCAAGCAAATTATAGAAAGTCATTAATTATAAAATTATTACGGACTACTCACATTTCAACTACAATAATTATTAATATTATCGTTATTATTACGCAGATTATTACATCACGTTAATTTCAAAATATGAGACGTCATCAAGCAGTTAGACATTATATCCAACTGCGAGAGGTTTCGTCTGCTCTTGACAGGAGTCAAATAAGTCTCTATAAGTCCTCTCATACAAATATATGCGCGGAACTTTGTAACTACTCGTCGGTCGACTATTAAAGGCATTTAATAAACCATTAACTTTAATAATCCATTAACTTTTTTTTGATTTCTCGTAATTTTTCATCTTGATCTTGTAATTGTTTGACATTTACATCTATATTTGTTGACGCTATCTCGATTATTTTATCTATTAATGATCGTTGTTGCTCTTCGAGTATTGTAACTGGCAAACGTGATAATTCATCAGCATTTGCATTTACTTTACCTTTTCTGTATTTGATTTTTATATCCATATCTTGGAGTCGCATGGCCCATCTTTTTAATCTGCTAGATGCATTTTTATTTTTCATTAAACTTTCTAACGGTTTGTGATCTGTTTTTAACAGGATTTCTGCACCGTAAAGATATTGACTAAAGTGTGTAAATCTAAAGACTATGACCAGACATTCTCTTTTTATTATAGAATATCGAATAAATAATTAGAATAAGTAATTAACAATAAAATGAACCATAAAATTTATTAAATAATAAAATAAAACACTGTAGAATAATAGCAAAACAAGACAATAAAAATGGAACCGTACTTCGATGTTGTATCCGTCAGGTGTTGCAATTGAAAATAGACAATAGTCAATCAAATGAATGGTGTTCAGTTTCAAATTGGAAAAAAGAAATAAAAAAAGTTTTTTATACCAAATTTTCCTTTTTGGTAAATTAAAATATTTGTATATATATTTGTATATATATAGTGTAAAGTTTTATTTTTTTAATTTAAAAATTCATCTTTTTAAATTAAAATATTTATATATATTTATATGATATATATGCATGTTAATGTTAAAATTAAAAATTATTTTTTAAAACTGAATGTTAAAAATTTGTTTTGTTTAATAATATGAATTATGATTTAGCGGTAACTCCGCAGAATTTTTTGAAAATATATGATAATTATCATTTATCAATTATAATTGATTGATTTGTAGTTTTCATTAATATTAAAATTTGAAACTTTCTCAACGAATGAAAAAACATGGCTAAAGAATACAAAATAATTTCTCCATCTCTTTCAGACAATAAATATCCATCGGTTTCGAATTTTGAAACGATAGTAGAGTCACTCAATGACGATAATAAGTGTAAAAGACGATCAGGTTCTGTAGGACCCGTACTTCCCGAATATTTAACTGAAATAAAAGTTTACCAAAAATCCATTCTCCGTGATCAAAGTAGAAGATCTTATTAATCTCGAGATATTTCGCATGGATTACGGCCGCAGTAAAGTCCTGAAATATCTCACCCACCAAATCGTCAGCAGAAATATAAATAAATTTATCGCCGCTCACGAATTAAAACAACTGAAAAACAAAATTGATTTGATAGAAATTCATGAAAATAAGAATGAGAAAAAAATCTTAAAAACTCGAAACATTATCGCAGTGTTCTCTGTGAATGAAAACCCACCCTCGTTAGGGCGAAAATTATTGATCGCTTGTAGATAAAGGAAAAAATGAATTTCAAATTCAGATTGAACTTTTATGATCAAAAGTATTTAATTCATATTTATACTTAAATAAATTATACAAAATAAATAAAAATATCCTCCCTTCTTCGGTGCGCCATATGGGGGACAAGCACTACGCTTCTGTAACAAATTAATAGTTTAATAGAAATATACTTTTAATAGTTTTGTTGAATAGTTGTTGTGTGTGAATTTTGTAGCTGTGAAAAAAATGTGTGCGCTTGTCTAAAATCGTTCGATATTTATAGTTGATTGTTCCAATGCATTTCCCGAGAGTGCCGACATTACAGACACACTCATTTCTTTTCTGTTCTCTCTTCTGCGTCTCTGCTTACTGTGGTAGAAAATGTTATTGAGTATTGTCTACCTTGGTTTCGTATGACTGTGTGGGTTGACTCGTAATAAGTGTTGCATATTGGATTACATCAGTGGTGGCCAACCTTTTTTGCGCCGCGACACCTTTACAAAAGTGTAAACAATCAACGAATAGGATTCACCAATATACACAAATCGGTCTTAAATCCAAACAATTGGACCGAAGTAACGACCCACTGTGCAAGCACAAAATCAATAAAAAAAAATTCCTCTCTCCCTTCTTCAATCGTAACCGAAAAACAGCTAGCGGTTTCCGAACAAAACTTTCAACAAATCCCATTAATTTGTGAAACTAGTGTTGCTTCACCGCAGTCTGGAAAGATTTTGATAAGAAATTTTTGATATGAAGTGATTTGACACCGCTGTTTCTTATTCCTAAAAAATTAAAATTTTTTTAAATTTTGAAAACTTTGTTGAGAAAGTTGAATTTTGTCTGCAAAAAGGATGGATATAAAAAAATTATTTTTTTTGATATACTTGATAATAGTGACTTCAATAAAAAGAGTAATTTAAGAAAATTTTTTAAATAATTGTATCTGTGGTATAGTTTAATAATCAATAGTAATATTAAACTATTTTCGGAAAAATTTCGCGACACCCATATGCCTTTGCATTAAATTTTTAGAGAATTGTTACATTTAGTGAATTGTGTTGAGATCCTGAAATTGAAAATATTAAAACATTAAAACACCCTTGCGCTTCGAGCCCTAAAAAAGTAAAAAATAAACCAAAAATATATATTAATTATAAAACTAAAATTCATTT
>MQRK01225840.1:0-23711 GCA_001938485.1 Girardia tigrina
GGGTGGGTGGTTCGCCTGGGCACTCTTGTGGTTGGCTGCTTGGGTTCCTGGCCGGAGAAGAATAATGACATGCTCAGTTCATTCCATTTGTCCAACACAACATTGACAAATCTCCGAAGAATGTGTGTCATCTCCAATGTCAAATACAGTTCTGCGACTTGGAGCAAGCACAACACCACAGAATGGAACCCACTGACGAAGATTGAATGATGCGTGATCGGGGCTGAATATCTCAATGAACGATTTTAGTTCGAGATATCCGATTGCTGTCGCTGGACGGCACATTTACTTGTTTTATAATAAACTTTGTATTTTTTTTTGTCAGTTTGTGAAAAATAAATTCAAAAGCTAAAAATCTTTTGGTGATATATCTACTTAAATTTATCGAATTTTTAAATAGATTATTGTCTTTCCTCGCTTTGTCTTGAGTTTCTTTGTTTTGGTTTTTTGTAAAATAAGAGCACAATGGCATTTGTCATTGACATATTCAGTTGAGATAAAATTTGATTATTTTTGCAAAATAAATTCACAGAAAAATCATTTTTTTAAAGTACCCAAATTTCAAGTAATCATCACTATACAACCGATGAACCTTTGGTTTTTTAAATGAAGTTGTAGAATTATTCTTGTTACCATCGCCTTTTCTTTTGAAAAACTTGTTCATATTTAAAGGTGAATTAAATCTAAAATTGAAGAAAAAAAATCTAAGAGAATTTTTATCATATTTAATCATGTTTTTTAACTTAGAATACACACAATTTGACAATATTAAAACAAAACATTATTATATTAACAATATTAAAAACAGTACATTTGTATACATTTGAGACATTTATATTGGTAAACTAATTTTGTCTTTAATTTCAAATGTGTTACTAATTTAGTCAAGAAATAATTAATAATGTTATCTCTTAAAAACAATACTTTACTTTAAACGCAAACTGGTGTACCTTTTCTTAAACTTTTTCAAAATTCTTTTTTCCTTTAGAGTACTGCGTTTGATAGTATATTACGGTTTTATTCTTCCTTTCTTCTACGACTCAAGCTTTAAAACAAATTATTTGATTTTCAATAAATTAACGCTATAATTTTGTTTTGATTTTATTTAAATTTTTTTATAAACCAGGAGTCTATTATTAAGAATATCAGTCAAATCAATATGCATTTTAAAAGACAACGTTAAATTCCGTACTTTTTTTAATCATATATTAATTATATTTTGATTTCTAGAAACTTTTGGACGCCCTCTATAAACTAAGGTCGTCCGAAGTTTTATAATAAATTGATTCTAATTTTTTATTATGGTTTAAAAAAATATTCTTATTTTAAATCTTCCGTTGTATTTTTATAACTTATTTCCTTTTCATTTTTTTTAATAAAACCTAATTTAAATTAGACCTGGAAACAAATAACTTAAAAAATAATTAATTCAATAAAAGAAATATAAAATTTGAAGAATTTTTTTGACTTTTATTGTTTTTATCATAAAAAAATTTACTTTACAACAGTTAAAAAAGCTAAAGGAATATTAAGTTAATTAATATTAATTTATATATTTATTATTAATATTTTTAAACAGTTTTATGAAAGTTTTTTTTAAAAAAATTCATTAAAAATAATTTATTTTCTTGTGATACGTTTCATTGCAATTGCTGACTTTGATCGATTTTTATTAACATAAAATCTGTTGTATCTTTTCATACCCGATCAAGCATGATCGAATCATGAAGCGTTCCTTTTTTATTTCTAATATATTTCTTTCTGAAGGTTCTATAAAAATCTGTATTTTATAATATAAATTTATTAATTTGAATGTTTTTTACTTTTATTATATATGAAAATACAATTTGGAAATATATAAATATTATGATTATTTATGTTTTTAATCGAAACACGATTAAAAATGTATTTTAATGATAATTTTAAGTGGTTTTTAAAATGGATCTCTAATTTTTATTCCATCTTTTTCCGGCTAACTGATTCACTGTAGTATTTTTTATCTATTATATTATTGTATTAAAACCATAAAAAATAAAAACATTAAAATTAATTATTAGATTTTATTTAGTGAATAAAGTAGCTTTAAATATCTATTTTTTACCAGGGAAAAATAAATAAACATTTTTTAATATTTTCTTTAATTTTCTTTTGTTTGTAAGATATATTTTATAATAATTTTACTTCAACTAAAAAGCTTATAGTATGAGTAAATAAATACATTTGCAAGCATATATAATTTTAAAAATTTAAATTACACACATATATATATATATATATATATATATATATATATATATATATTGATTATGATGTCAGCATTAGGGTTACGACTTTTGTTTAATTAACAAATTGATAAAGTTGTGCTAGAAAACATTAAAAAACGGTTCAATTCCTCTTGGTTGTAAAAAAAGGACAACCTGCAATTTAAATTACGATTCGTCATTTATTTAATCTTGTTACTGTTACCACTAATACGTGTGGCTTTGCTTCAAATAATTTAAAACTTGTATAGATTAGAAGTGTTTACAACTTTAGAACAATTTAAAATATTTTGGAACATTGAAGAACATTCTGGAATATTCTAGAACATTTGCGATTATGTATATATAGCTGCTCATCTAATCCTGGAATGAAATCGCTACAGCATGTGTGACTGCAAAATCAAGTCGCCTTCACTTCATTTCAAGACTGCAGAAATACCTCAGTTACAAATCAAACACACGCAAATCACAATCCTGCTGATTATGATGACGAGAGTGATGAAGTAGGGGAGAATTTTGAAACGACAACATCCGAACCATGGCCACAAACCTAAGAAGATCAGTATATGGCGGAACCCATTGTAAAAGTAAATTTTTATATTTAGGTTAGTTTTCCATCTTGTTGTACCATTTGCAGTCGTGATGTTGTATTTATTTCATCTTTGATCTTATTGAATTTGCCTTCCAGTTTGTCGTTCCATATGATTGTATCTGTATTTTTCTTGTTTTTTATTTGTTCGCTGAAATCTGTTATTAGTTCTAAACAGTGAGGAAGGCATTGGTAGTAAAAGTTTACCATGCCAATGAATCTTCTGATTTCTCTGACATTTTTTGGCTTTCAAAGTTGTGTAATGGTTTGTTTTTTCTTTGGTATCGGTTTGATTATTTTACAAATTATTTGGTATAGTAAATTCTCGATTTCTTCCATTTGAAAATCGCATTTCTTAATATTTATTTTCAAACCATTTTCGTTTAGTAGTTTGAATACCTTATATAGGTCTTTGTCATGTTCTTTTTCGTCTGTACTGCCTATTAGGATGTCGTCAATGTAACGGACTACGTTTTTAGTGTTCATGAAGATATTATTAACGGTTCTTTGGAAGGTTGCTGCCGCGTTTTTCAAAACAAATGGCATTCGTTGAATTTATAAAGGACGAAAGGTGTTGTTATTGCTGTTTTTAACATCCTTTTTGTTCATTGGGATCTGGTGGTATGCCGTTTCCAAATCCACTTTATTGAAGATTTTTTTGCTGCTTGCTTAAGTCTTGTTGAGACATCTTTGGATATGAGTCACTGATGGTGATGTGGTCCACACAGCATCTCCATTGACCGTTCGTTTTTTTCTTCATCATCAGTGCAGACGACCAATTCGATTTCGATGGAGTTATTATTTTAGCGTCAGCATATCTTTGAATATTTTCTTTGTGGCTTCAAATTTTTCTGGGGTTAGCGGTCTTGTTTTTCATGTACCGGTAACCCGTTGGTGATAATAGCGTGTTTGGTATTGGTTTTGATTTCGGTTTCATTGATTTCGTTTGTTATGTCTGGATATTTTCCCAGTGTTGTTTTTATTTTTGGATTGATTTCGATTTTTGATATATTATGGTGAACCAAAAGTGTTTTCGTATTTTTTATTAAAAATTTAAACATAATTTTACAACAAATAAAAAAACATTTAAGTTTCAAAGTAAAGGCCATTTGAATCTATAGCTTGAACTCATCTATTGGCAAGTTGCGTGATCCCGCTCCAGTACCAATCCTTGTTCTTAGAAGCGAAGAACTGGTGACACCCGTTTTCGACCTCGGCCATATTAATGAAACTGCGACCATGAAGAAAGTGTGCCATAGAGCGGAAAAGGTGATAGTCGTATGGCACAAGATCCGGACTATATGCTGGGTGTGGAAGAAGTTCAAAGGCGTCGATTCTTTTGATTTTTTCCTTTGTTTGTTTGGCGGTGTGCAGTTTTGCATTGTCCTGTTGTAGAAAAACTCGCTTTCGATTGATCAAAGTGCCACATACATTCGATCAAGCAGTAAAGGTCAGCGTCGATGGTACAACCATTTTGAACCAGCTCCAAGTGAATCACGCCTTCGAAATTCCACCAAACACACAAAAGTGCCTTCATTGAGAAACGATTTCGTTTCGCTACCGGTTTCACCATTTGTCTGGGGTCCAACCATTGATTTGTTTGTCTGGATTACTGAAGTATACCAACTTTTCATCACAAGTTACAATTCGATGGATTAATATTTTAAGAAATAATTTTTTTAATAAAAGGGTTTATTGTAAATTTAAATTAATTAGTTTTTATGATAAAGTTTCGTAAAAAAATGTAAATATATTTTAAAGTTTAAATTTCGTAAATTTTCAAAATTTAATGAATTAATTATGGGCGAAATAATTTGAATTAACAAGAAATTTGTTTAAATATGTGAATTGTTGATATTAATAAATTTTGTGGTGTTATATTATGACTTCGGAATTTGATAATAGTGAAAGTGACATAAACGCTACTTACATGGCGAACAACGCTGCTTTGTATAACCTCACGAACCAATTACTACCTGAAAAGTTCAGGAAAGGTGACAATGTGACAGACGTTCATAGAAGAATGCGAAACATTCTTCCGATAAGCGGGAGTGGCAAAACTGTAACAAGACGTCATTGTCTTGTGTCTGTTGTACAGAGACATAAATGAAAAATATAAGACCGTTGACAAGTCAATAAGTGGTTATAAAAATCGACTTCGAAAAGCATTTGGGAGGACATCTTCGCTATTTGAGGATTGGTTTGGAAGCTTACCGGTATATGATGAAGAATAATATACTTGAAGTTTTTTTCGAAAAAATAGAAAAGATGTCAGAAAGAATTATGCAATATAACATGTCAACAGAAAGCATAATGGAAACATTATTAATGAACTGTTGTGATGACATGGAAGGAACTATTTATCAAGTCTGGATATACAACTAGAATACCGAAAAGGACCATTCTAACGCAGATATGTTATCACGAAACAAGTGTGATACATGTACACAATGTTTAATGGCACACGAAGAGGTAAAGACGCAGAAGATCAAGACGCGAAGGATAAACGTAGTAGACATCACTGATATATATATATATATATATATATATATATATATATATATAAATATTAAGAAAGAGTCATGGAAAAAATTAAGATAAACATAAAAACAGGTAAAAACAAAAGCCTTGTGATTATAGATGGTATAATAAAGACGAACAAAGGAAAAATTTGGATACCAGAATCAAACAGAGAAGAAATGATTATGCAGATACACTTGTTTATTTCTCATGCTGGTGCGGAAAAAGTGACAAAATATATTGCAGAAAAGTATGAAATGAACAACCAAAATGAAATAATAAAGGAGGTAATATGACGATATGAAGCATGTCAAAAAAGCAAAACAATAACGACGGCTACAAAAGAAAAACGAATAACATTGTTCGAAAACGAACCTTTTAGGAAATTATATATCCATATTTGTGGACCACTAAAAGAGACATGGAGAAAGAAAAATTACATTGTCGCAATCATCGATCAATTAAGTAGATATATTTCATTAACAGCGGTTAGTTAAGAAGACGAAACCACCATAAAAAATACAATTATGACAAAATGGATTTTACGGTTTGGTGCTCCAAAAGAGATTCATACAGATTGTGGTAAAACATTCGACTCGAAGTTTATAAAAGACATGGCTGAAAGTATGAGCACTAAAATGTGTTACGCAAGCCCTTACCATCATAACATGAATGGAATAGTAGAAAGACAATTTTGGACAATTAGAGAATATTTAAACGCATCGTTACATACAAAGAAAGGATCAGAATGGGAGGAACTGCTACGGGAAATAGAATTCACATTAAATGCAACTTTTGAGAAAACAATAGGGAAGAGTCCAGCGGAAATTATATTGGGTGAGAAAATATACAGAGAAAGATGGCATAGTCAAGACATAAAGTTAGAGCAAGAAAAAGAAGACACAACAACCAAAATAAATTTTGAAATCGGAGATGAAGTACTAGTCAAGGTGGAAACGGAGATAAAGAGTAAAGATAAATATGAAGGACTGTATAAAGTGATAGAGAAAACACATGACAGAAGGTATAAACTAATAAATGAAGATGGAAGTATTTTAGATCGAAACGTGGAAAAATTAAGAAAATTCTTAAAGAAGGGTGATATGAGGGGTTAGTTTAAATTTAAGTTTCACCAAAATTTTTAATTATTTTGTTAATTTGAAAATTTAAAAGAAATGAATTAAAAAATTAAAATGTAGAGTAAAAATATGATAAAATAAATACTTTTTTTTTAAAATATGATTACTGTAATAACAGTTGATATATTTTAATAACAGTTATGAAATAAGTTTAAATAAATTTGAAAATAAATTATTAACGGATTAATATTTTAAGAAATAATTTTTTTAATAAAAGGGTCTATTGTAAATTTAAATTAACTAGTTTTTATGATAAAGTTTCGTAAAAATGTTTGAATTATTTCAAAGTTTAAATTTCGTAAAAGTTAGTAAAAAAATGTAAAATAATTTAAGGTTTAAATTTCGTAAATTTTCAAAATTTAATCGAAAAAATTTAATGAATTAATTTAAAACGAAATCATTGAATTAAAAAGAAATTTGTTTAAAAATGTGAATTGTTGATATTAATAAATTTTGTGGTGTTAAATTATGACTTCGGAATTTGATAATAGTGAAAGTGGCATAAAAGCTACTTACAACTTCATTAAAAATACCAACCTTTTAATCTACAACTTTTATACAATATAATCTACAACAAATGCTTTTTATCGAATCGTTTTTTTTCTAATTTTCAATCATATTTAAAGAGCGCTTCAAATGTGTTATTTTTTTTATTTTAAATTTAACTATAAAAAAACTTAATGCAAAAAATATCGAAATCATTGACCATTTCTGATTACAATATATGAGCCAAATTTCGACAGTACCGACCAATGTGTGTTCGAAACCGTATATTTTACTCTACACAGGGAAGAAGTTGAAAGGATTGGTATTAAACACGTTTCTGTCATCAAATGCACTGATAATAAGAATAGTAATGTCTTTGATGTTTTATAATTTGCAACCTTAACAGCATGATATTATAATGCTTCAATGGTCCCAGCACAACCAAAATAATTTACTGCGTAAAACTGCTGGCTCCTTCCAATTTTCAGAGCAACCTGAGGGTCGGGCAAACATTTGGTAGCAGTGAAGCGTGGTTTTTGGCTTACGTTCTTGATGATCGTTTTTCAAGCGAAATAATTCCGGCGTTCTCAGACGATTGCTATCTCTCCTGCTGTTCCCTATTCTCGCTGTCTATCAGTACATGTAGCAATTTCTTCTGAACTGTCACTGTCTGTAGCTTTATCACTTGATGGAAATGTACTTTTTGTTACCATTACTTCAGCATATGCCTTGCCTTTTTCATGCTTTTTCATTTTCTCTTTATTCTGACAGCATATATACAGATTCCATTACAGCACGGCGACCTCTCTCCCATGGAGCCAGAAGAAAGAGCCTATCTTCGGGAATTTTTATCATGCTTAATGCGTCAACATAAGCCACATCTAAGAAATCTTTAAAATTATGAATGTGAACAGCTATTTTTCGGTTTTTAGGCTTTTTTAAAACTTGTGTTGAATAAATTCTCCAGTTTCTCAATGAAATGTACTTGTTTGACCGGGTCTTCGCCAAAAATGATAAAACATTCGTGATAACCTGAGTAGCGGCATTGTGCTAAATGAGCTTTTTAGTCAGATGTAGATGAAGAAAGAATCCAAACACTTGGCGATTGGAAGGTAACTTGGAATCATCTAGTTCGCTGACTGTTGAACCAAATAAGTACAACTGTGTTTGAGAACGAGTCACCATCTGCAAATGAATAAATAAAATCTGTAAAGTATTCAATGTGTATGATTATTAAAATATACTTAAAATACTTCAATGACAATCTTTGTTGTGAATGTATGAATAAAGTATAAACAATTGCATTTCGAATAAATTTTCTGATTAAATCTTACCGGAATGGTAAAGCAGAATTTAAAGAAGCACAATATTCTAATTAATCGAATCAAATAAATGTAAAAGTTATACCATTAAATGCAATACTTTATTGTATTTAATTTTAGGAAACGATTTTTTATTTCCTAATTTTTTAGAAAAGAAAGAGAGTGGTCATTTAAATGCCTCTAAATATCCTTCAATATATGTTTTTTTTTATTATCTGCACTCTTGTATATACTTTTTCTAGGGCTTTTTACAACACAAACAGAACTAATACAGAGGATAAAAACATTCTTTACACATTTATTTTTAAGTGACACCTTAATATATATTTATAAAATATATTTGAAACGAAAATCCCCATCTGGCTGTGGTCACTTAAGTCAAGCTTATCAGACGGGAATGACCATATAATTATATATATATATATATATATATATATATATATATAAACTAAAAGTAAATGAATATTAGTGAATTCAAAATGTTTTAATCAAAAATAATTTATTTAACTTTTGTATAAATTTGATAGGAGTCTTATGTAATTTAACACATTTTCATTGAAGTTCTCGCCAAGCCCTATTGAAAAATTTTAAAAGTATACATTGTATTTGTAGAACAAATACAAAAGGAAATGAGACTAGGGAGGAAATGCAAAAAATGTCTTCGAAAGTATTTTATCTCTGAGGATTAAGAACGATTCTTATCGTTAATCTAATAAATATTAAACTTCTTTTAAGTGTATAATTCAAAAAAACATCTAATTTTATTATAGAATTAAGTCAACTGATAAAGATTGGCTGACAAATTCATTTTTTATAACATGTGGATTAATTTTAAGTTGAGTATTAAATTATTTGTAGACTGAATTATTAGGGATCGATTTTTTTATTATCCCGAGGGAGATGTATGAATTTGAATTTTTTATTTAATGTTACTTTTTATTTTGTTATTTTAAATTTTTTTTCCTGAGTTTTTTCTATTTCCTTGATTTTTTATTTTATTTAAATAAATATTTTATGTTAAAATTATGAAAATAACATAACTTAACCGATATTTATTAATTTAGCTTTCTAAATAAAAAAAAATAATAAAACAATTTAACAAAACGCCAATAAAATATATGTTTTGGTGAAGAAAATTGAAACTCAAAAATATTTCATTTAAATATTTAAAAGATGTATTGTTTTTAAAACTCAAAAAAAGTTCATTTTAAAATATTGCTATTAATTTCGACGGATCATCCGTCATCATCACACTAAATTAACAATGATATATTCAACTTATTTACCAAAGCAATATTTAAATAGTCATTATGTGATTTCTATATCATAAAAATACTTTCAATAGAGTTGAAGAATATAGTGTTTGTACATTGATTTCGGGATCAAATAATTTGATAATCACTGTTTTTTTCAAAATTTGAGGAGAGGATAAGTCAATATGGAGAATAAGTATAAGTAATAATAATACAATATAATATTATATATATTTATACGATATTTTCAATATTATAATATTATATATTATAAAATATAATATTATAAGTCAATAGAGAATAAGAATACGGTATTAAACGTAAACCATATAAACATTTTGTAGATCTAAACCCAAATATAAAAGAAATATGATAAAGCGTTTGATCTATAGATCTTTGGCATTTTCATCTACATACGTTAAATGTAATAAAAGTATTTATAAGTTGATGGATATCCTATATAAAAGTGGAAACTGGTAATAAATTAATTAAATCAAAAGCTGAAAAAAATAAATTAACCCCTTTACCGTGGAAAAAAAATTTTTTTTGGAAACTGTGTAATTGTTTTCTTTCATTATTTGATTTGTTATTTGCGTACCTACACATACCTGTATGTATGCATAAATCTCGTTAACTCTGGACGCACGGCACACAGATGACATTTATATATCTGAAGACGAGTTAACTCGTGATGTACGGTTAAGCCCAAGATTTCATATGACGAGTTAACTCGTGACACACGGTAAAGGGGTTAAATAATAAAATAAATAGCGTCAAGATAATAAAAATTATGATAATATTGATTTTGTTTTGACTGTTCCATACTCAGGGAGATTCAGAAAATTTAAACATTCTATTATGAAACATGACGAAAAGAAGTTATTAAATTTAAAAATTGTGTCTAGATGCGAAAGTTTGATATGAAGTTTGTTAAGCAGAAAATCTATCACTCCAACTGGTTCATATTCTATTTTAGTTTATAATTATCAATGTAATAAGTATCACACCACATACGTCGAAGAGACTTGTTGTCATTTCTGTAAACGGATTCAAGAACATAATCGAAGAGAAAAGGATAATAATATTGCTCAACATTGAAATATTTGTTTCAAAGTAAAGTTAATTTAATAATTATAAGATTTCTTGTTCACAATTAAATAAATACTCAAGGAAAGCGATATTTGAAGTTTTAAAGATGAAATCCTTTAATAATAAAATCAATGTATAAATACGATCATATACAACTTTATTGAAAGTCTTTTTATGGTATTTCATGCTTTAGTATAAAAGTGCGAATAAATCATTGTTAACTTAATCTGATGATGACGGAGGATCTGTCGAAATCAATAATAATATATTATGATAAAGGTTTTTTGAGTTAGAAAATGATCCAGTTGAGATAAGTCTTACAAAAAAAGAATAATACTTTATATATATATATATATATTTTAGCAATTTTATTAACTGATCTAAAATATGAGTTTTGTGAATATATGCAAATTAAACTCAATTAGTGTCATTCTAGAATTCCAAATAGAAAAACGGAAATTACTACGGGCTTAAATATATTTATTTTAATTTTAAAATGTAAATATTAACAAACTTTCTTGTCATTTATTTTTAATTTTAAATTAATTTCAAAGCAATGGAAAATAAAATTTCTTTTTCTTTTCATTTTTTTTCACAAAAAAAACTATTAATGATTTTATTGATATTTATTTTGATTTATATAATTTCAATTTATTAATTAATTGATTTATATTTTTATTTAAAATTTATTTTTAACGAAAAAAAAACAAAATTAAAACTTTCTTTTGTAAATTATTAATAATTTTATTTATATCTCTTCACAATTTCATTAAATTATTTCATTTTTTAATATCCAATTTAACTAATGATATTAAATTATTAATAATATCAAAATTACTTTTTCTTCATTATAAATAAAAAACGAGAAAAAAAAACCATTTTTTTCTGAAAAATAAATCTCGTCTTTCATAAATTTTAATTATACTTAATATATAAAAAAATAAATAAAAATCTACTTAATAATTATTTCTGGTAATTTATTTATTATTTTTTTTCGCTTTTTTTTCAAATTTCAAAAAACCACCTTTTGTTGCTTTGAAATTCTTTCAACATTATCTCAGACTAATCAGAGACACTTTTTATCGACTCTTTCCGTCGGCAATTAGCAATTATTAACAAGCGTTCATTACCCATTTTTGGATTCGCAAATATAAATCATTTGAATTGCATATTTATTATTATGAAGTTGAAGAAGTTGCCCGATATCAAAATCAAACAAGTTTATCTCCAATCTACTAGTTAAACGAAGTGTGTGGAGTCTGTATGTAGAAAAGACATCTTTTTCCCTTATTTTAAATAATAATATTATTATTTGAAATTTGTTAGCGTGTTTCTTTTTCTGAGTTAGAAGAGAATTCTACGAAACACGATTATTCTGAGAATTTTTAATTCTTTACATCAAAATGCATCAAAAAACGAGTTACTAGGAGATAGGAAAAATAGCAAAATAGGCGAAGAGAGAGCATGAGTCTTGATAAAGCAGAAAATCCAACTATGTAAGCATAGACAAATTAAATATGTAGTCTTTAATGGTTCTCTCACTTTTTCCCCTTATTTTCTTACTCAAATATAATCGTGTTGAATTAGAATGCTTCGAATATTTCTTTGGCAATTAAATGAAAGAGTATTTTACGAGAAAAGTTTGTCTCAGAGAGATTGAACAACTTTTACACTGTTTTGAAAAAAAAGCAATACAGAAATTTGGATGCTACAAAATAACTTACAGCAAAAATATAACAAAATGCGGAATTTCTATTGGTTAAAAACTTTGTTTTTGTATCGTATAAATACGAAGTATAGCACCGCTTAATAAACGCTTTAGATTTTTGATAAAAATAAAATTATTTTATTTTTTTTTTAAATTATATTTCATGATTTTGATCCATTGGAAAAGGATGCAATTGTCGATTGGTTTTGACTGAATTTTTTTGTATTTATTGTGAAATTAAAAAAAAAATTTTCATTTCTTTCTTCTCGGTTTTTTTTCTCTCTCTACTCATCATTATTTATATTTTTTTCGATAATTTGATGTTACTTCAAGAAAGAGAAATTATGAATGGAAAAAATTTATCGAATCATTCCTTTACCGAATCGACAGATGAAGATTTTAAAAATGAATTTTCGTCTCTCGAGGAAATAGCTGCGAGTTCCAATGAACCATGGTAAATTAATTTTATTTTATTATAATTTTATATTATATTTTTTGTTAAAATTTATTAAGCAATTTTTTCTTTTTTTTCTAACTATTTTTTTTTGATTTTAGAATATTTGTTTCAGTTTATTTTTCACCTTTTTTGTGTTTTATTTTGACAAATATAATTTCTGTCAATCATTTTTATTTTTGCAAAATAATAATGATAATTTAATTGAATAATTCGGTGGCAGATTTTTTTTTCAGTGTAAATATCAAATAGATGAAATATTGAATCGAAAATAAAACAAATAATATATAATGATGCTTTATTTTCGTTAACATAATTTAATTAGCTTATATTTTTTTAATTTTAATATTTGTTTTATCAGCGAAATATTTTTGACATTTATTTTATTTTTCATGTCATATGTTTTATCAATATAGAATTTAAAATGCAAATTTCATTATTAATTTTCTTATTTTTCTATAAAAATAATATATATTATTTGTATCAGATAAAAATAAATATAAGCATGTGACTTTTTTTTGATAAATTACGTTAATTAAAACAAAAAAAAGTTTTATATTGTTTGACTGAAATATTTTTTTTCTCTTTTTTAAAATAAAATTTCATAATTAGATACAGATGAAAAGATTATTTCACTGTTAATTGATAATATAAAACTACGATGAAGTTATGAATAAAAAAATAAAATAATTATTTAAAAAAATATTAAGTATGTCTATGCGGTAATTTTAATTTTTTTTAATAAATGCTATCAATTTTTCAAAAACTCACTGTCAGTCTTAATTTAAATAGCAAAGATATTTATCATATTTTAATTAAAAAAAAGTAAAAAGATAATATAATTTCATGAAAATGAATATCTATTTTACAAAAAATATATTTCATTTTATTTATAAATATATTAAAATAAATTTAACTTCATAAATTAGACTTTTATGTAAAATTATTTTTTACTTTTATATTTGCAAAACGTTAAAAATTAATTATTAAAAAACTAAATATAATAGATATGCGATTATATTAAAAATTGATAATTGTTTAAATTTTATTTAATTTAAAAAGTTTATTAAATGAATTTAAAATTTAATAATTAATCATAAAAGTATTTTTAGATAGTACAAACTTAAAAAAAGTTTTAATTAATTATTTTTTTAATTTACAGGATTTTTTATATTTTTATTTTACTTATAAATTTTTATATACTTTTTAAAATTATCCTATTATAACATTTTAACATAAAGACGAAATGATAAAATATAATATAAAATTATTAAACTTTTCTGTCCTATGTTCTTATTATAAAGTATAATATTTAAAATTATATTTTTATAAAAACTACTATACATATGTGACATATTCTTTTGGAATTTAAGTATTTTATCGTAAACAATTAGTCTCCAAAATCTTTATCAATAATCGTACAATTCCTATAAGATAAAAGAAACAAAAGACTGTCTTTTACAATTATAAATTCAGATATACAAATCACAACCTTTTAAATAATTCAAAATGGCGGTAGAAATAATATTACTTGTTTCAGATTTTATAAATGTCTTGAGTAATTCTTGAAAATTAGAATTATCTATTATTAAAACAATAATATTTTATTCATAGATTAAATTAGTTCTAGAAAAATATTTCTGTTCTCAGCCAAATTTATTACAGCCAAATCACGAATCTACATTCAATTATATTTTTTCTCTATATAAAAATTAAGATTTTTCAACTATAATCAGAAATATAAAATCTAACTTTATGAAGATTTAAAAATATCGTATAAATATATATAATATAAAATAAATTTAATTTGATATTTTAAAACATCTTTTCATTAATGATCATTATATATACAGTGGCAAGCAGTGAATTATACATGACAGTAATTTTTTGTTAATTTTTATGCTTTTGTCTCGTAATTCAATGGTTACATATTCTTTATTACTTATTTCATAATTAATCCATAACTAAGAGGAGAAAAACAAATTTAGCTAACAAAAGAGTGCAGTCATATTTCGTAAAGCCGCCTGAAATATCACACAAGACAGAAATACGATTTGTCATGGAGTCAATACATTTCCTCCAGTAATATGTATCTCCCATTATATCCCCAAAATTTCTTCTAATTTAACAAAGAGTTGATCGGAATCGTCTGGGTGATCAAATTCCATCTTGATTTTCCCAACACATTCTCGATTAGCGCATATCTATGTTTGTCCTAGACTAAAGAAAGATGCCTAAATCATAGTAATCTAAATGTTCTTTTTTTCTCTTGATGCATGTGTAGTATCATTGCCCTGCTGATACAAACCGCCATTGTGTAGTAATGTAGATATATATGATAGAAAAATAACTTGTATTAAATGAATATAGTGCTTAGAATTTAATGTGCCACCTTGTAATCTGTACAAAAGTGTGATCATGCAATTTTTCTGCTTCTATATATATGAGATAGTACATATTCGTCAAGATGAGGACGCACATACGGAACACTTTTACTACTCAGATTTACCTCAAATTTAAGCGGATTAACTCTTTTTTCCTCCAAAATTTCTCATTTTATCAGCATATTTATGATCATAGTAAAATTTGAGCTTGACCGTCAAACCGTGAATCAGATGATAACAAAATTTTGCAAATTTAACCTAAATTAATCTTTAGAAATATAATTGGTAAATAAGTGATAAAAATAATCATTTATCAAATAAATTAGTATTTTATTAGTATTTTCTCAAAAAAATTCACGAAATACCTTGTAGGAATCATCAAAATCGAAATTATTCGAAATCGGAGTTAATTTAACCATTTACCGACTTGAACGGTTTTCGATCGATTTCATCGCCTTCCGGGCGTTTTTGGCAAAGGCGCTACACAGACAAAATTGTATTGATGCGGGCTATCCAGATTGAATATGTCCGCTGCCTCCGCAATTTCGCAGTTTATTTTTTGATACTATTTCTTAATAACGAAAATTTGTAATTTCTACAAAATCGATTTTTAGCAAAATAATTAGTGAATAAGTGATAAAATTCATCATTTATCTAATGAATTAGTATTTTATTGATAATTTCATAAAAAGTTTTACGACAATCCGTGTAGGAATCATCAAAATCGTCATTATTCGAAATCGATGTTAATTTAACCATTTAACAACTTGTACGGTTTTCGATCGATTTCATTACTTTCCGGGCATTTTTGGCAAAGGCGCTACACAGACAAAATCGTATTGATGCGAGCTATCCAGATTGACCACGAACTTATATGGAGTCACTCCTGTTCGTCCGCAATTTCACATTGAAAAGTATGACCGACAAACACACTTTTTAGATATATATTATTATTATTTATACAATAAATAACTTATAATTTTTATTCAAAAAATTATTCAGTTTTTTTCAAAATTATATTTTTAAACCTATAACTCATTTCTATTTGAATAAAATAAAATAAGTGAAAATTTAAAATTCAAATTGGTAAATGTTCTCTTATTTCTTCTTCCCCAAAAAAATTATGAAGTGAATTATCTGATTTTGACAGATAGTTAACTTCATTCCTCATCAATCACATTAGGCTAATTTCGCAATCCACTGAAAGAAAGAGAACGAATTTCTCGTTTCTTTTTTTCTTAAGAATTTTACTTAAGAGAAAATTATGAGATCGTTTGAAATATTTTCAGTAAATAAATAAATAAATATGATATTGAAAAAAAGGAATTCAATTGGTAAAAAACAAAATATGGTAATTTTCATTCTGCTGTCGAATATGAACAGATGGACAACATATTGTAATACATATGTAATCACGAAGATTATTTGTTATCCTAACCCCGAGGTCGCCATTTCGGATTGACTGCTGGACTTTTAGAATGTTTTTTCCATAAAATATCATAATTAAATGATGTTTTTATATATGTCATCTTATATGTATTTTTATTAAAGTTCATATGTTTTTAACTATATATATCTCGGTAAACATATCAGCTCATTTTATTTTCCTCACTTTCTACGAATTTTATATTTATTGATTAAATAACTTCTTTTCTCTAGAATAAGTTATACTGATTCTTTGAACTGAAAATCAATTTACATCTTGGTTAATAATGCTTTGTAAATTTTAATCCAAATTTAAAAGACTAAGCTGTTACGTTTATTCTAACACCTTTTGGAATCATTTTAACAAACATTATAGCAAATAATAAATCCAGATCCGTTCATAAAAATAATACGTGCTAGCTTAGAAAAAAAAGATTATTTTTCTCAAAGTTTAGATATTAGCAAGGTTAAAAACAAAAATAATTTTAATGAGTAGTCATATAAAAAATGGATTTAAAAATAAGATCAGAAAAAACAAGTGCAATATCAAAACACGAAGCAGACAAAATTAGTTTGATTACACATAAAGGCCCCAGTCTGCATGTCTGTACTGTAACGCCCAATATATTATATAATTGTCTCGAATGCAAAATGGCGGAGGAACCGGAACTAATCCTCATAGGGGTATGCCAAATCCGGATAGCCCGCATTAATATGGTTTTGTTGCAGCGCTTGTACCGAATGACGTCGGGAAGCCGACGAAATAATTCAACAACAACTTTTGTTATCTCAAATAACGATCTCCAGTTCATTCATCTATTCCCATCTACTCTTGTCGTCATCTGCCATCTTCAATAACAACAACAATTCCACAAAACCAAACAATCGATTCCTACTGAGAGAATCTCTCTCGAGCTCGATCAACAATTCTAATTGCAATACGAATTATTCAACCCTATTTCGTAGACAATCAACACAATTATAACAATCGAATAACAACTTGAATTGTCGGGATTTTATATCAATTTTCTTTCTGTTTGTTTATTATATAGTGTAATTTAGTTAAAATTATTTTTTTATTTATTTATAAAGTTTTAGTTAAAAGTTCATTGAAACATCCATTTCAGTTAGCTCTTTCACATATCAAAATAATTTTTTATCGGCAAAGTTAACATTTTGATTAGAAAAAAAGGAAAACCAAAAGGAAAGTAGATGCTCCATAATTTTGAAACCAGAAGAAAACTAAAATTTCCTCTAATAATATGTATCATAAAGCTACTGAAACACGATTCATATAATTAAATTACAATAAATTCATAACAACCGTTTGTGACTACAAAACTACAAATACAAATCTCGCAAGAACTAAAAAGTATTATAATGCATTTCTAATAAATAAGACAATTTCCCTTTAAATAATTACAATTAATTGTTCATGTCTTCTTCCTTTTTAAAGAATATTTTAAAAAGAGAATATATAATTTTAATTTTGTTCTCATCTATTAATCCATTTATCCTTTTTTAATTATAACTATCAATTACTACTACTAATTTTATTATTTATAAAAGATGGAAGTTCATAAATTATACAAATAAATTACATTGAAAATAGGCAAATAACGCCACTAAAATTAATATGATTTGCAAAGGTGATATGATTAAAATTTCAAACAGATCTTATGAACTTTTCTTCAAAAATGTATTATTAAAATATTCATCCATGACATTCAATAAACGTTCACAAATTGTTGAGATATTAACAGATACATAAGTTATAAAATAATATATTAAATAATTCTATTTTGTATAATGTCCGTAAAACATTTTTTTTCCAATTTTTAAATAAAAACCCATCATGAATAATCAAGTGCAGAAGTTAAAGCTTGTGTTTTTAAAGACTTCATTAACTTGTAAATTACAATCTTTTTAATAAAACTCGCAATAATTGCATCAGTTCTTTACAAAACAATCGGAAATAATCTCACAGTTATCACAGTTAAGCATTAATTTTGCTACAAAAATTGCAATAACTGCCATCCTCATCTTCCATTAAATTGCGAGCAGTTAATAAAAGAAATAATATCTAAAGACTCACAGTCACATTTCCTTACTCAATTTAAAACTTTAAAATGACTTAAATATAGTAAAAAATAAAAGAGATAAATTATGCAAGCATAATTACAAAAAAGACAATAAATTGCTCAAAAAAATACAATTTTATAGTTACGTGAATACTGTTTTTCAAGGCAAGTAAATTATACACTTGTACATTTTTTAAAAGATGTAATTTCACCATCAATGATTCTTATATTAAGGTGAACCAAAAGTCTTTTCGTATTTTCTACGTCTTTTTGTTCAATTGTTTCTTATTACCAAATAAATATATTTTATATACATGTTTTATATGTTTTTTAAAGCTCTTGAACTGCACACACAATGAATATTAAAACTTCTAATTAGTCGTTAATATAATTTTTATGATCTTTTAGAAAAATCATGGAAAATTTTGAAATTCGTGTTTTTTTACGCCATTACTGGAAACATGGCTTAAACGCAACTGCAGCAACAAAATATATATGCGAAGTTGAAGGCGATAATGTGGTCTCAAATCGTACAGCACAAAATTGGTTTAAAAGGTTCAACGAAGGCGACATTGACCTCGGAGACAATGCACGTTCAGGCCGACCTATCACCGTAGATTCCGGAGCAATTCATGAAGCCGTCGAGACAAATCCGTCAATAAGTACTCGCAGATTGTCGGTCGAACTCGATATTCCTCAAACATCTATTGTACGACACCTTCACGCTCTTGGCAAAGTCAATAGACGATGTCGAGAAGTGCCTCATGAATTGACACAAATTCAAGCCGAAAAGCGTTTTGAAACTTGTCAAAAATTGCTTGAAAATAAGCGTGATGACCGTTTCATCCGTCGAATTGTAACTTGCGATAATAAGTGGGTTTACCTCAGTAATCCAGACAAACAAAATCAATGGTTGAACCCCGGACAAATGGCGAAACCGGTAGCGAAACGAGATCGTTTCTCAAGGAAGGCACTTTTGTGTTTGGTGGAATTTCGAAGGTGTGATTCACTTCGAGCTGGTTTCAAATTGTCGTACTATCGACGCTGACCTTTACTGCACAAAACTTGATCGAATGTATGCGGCACTTTTGCGAGAAATAACCCGCTTTGATCAATCGAAAGCGAGATTTTCTACAAATGGACAATTAAAAACCGCACACCGCCAAACAAACAAAGGAAAAAATCAAAATTCTCAACGCCTTTGAACTTCTTCCACACCCAGCATATAATCCGTATCTTGCGTCATCCGATTATCACCTTTTTCGCTCTATGGCACACTTTCTTCGTGATCGCAATAATCTTTCTTCAATAATCTGGACGAGGTCGAAAACGGGTGTCACAAGTTCTTTGCTTCTAAGAACAAGGATTGGTACCGCAGCGGGATCGCACAACTTGCGCATAGATGGGTTCAAGCTATAGATTCAAATGGCCTTTAATTTGAAACTTAAATGTTTTTTATTTGTTATAAAATTATGTTTAAATTTTTAAGAGAAAATACGAAAAGACTTTTGATTCATCCTAATATCACTTAAATATCCTTCATTTTTAAAATATTTTGTCGATTAATAAATTAAAAAAACAAATTTATTTATTAAAAACATACTTTGACGGATCAACCTTCATTTTCAGGTAAGTGATTAATAAGTTAATTTCTCCTGTATATAAAAATAATGATTATATAATCGATTGCTTAAAATCACGGTAATCAAAAATTCTCAATAAGCTGGTTGAGACTGGCGATTACACATTGACTTTAAGGTAACGTGACGTAATTAACAATCCTTTACACGATACTCTGTCCATATAAGTATCAAAATCCTTACATATAATCTTGAAATTATATATAATACTATCACATATACATGTTTTCCTATGTTGTGTAATATTATTCTTGTTCTCTTTCCAACTGTGTTCTTGAAATGGCTTAGAGAGATGACGGACAGTTTCTAAAAAAATATATGACGTCGCACCTATTACATCGGTATTCATAAAACAATTTCCGTATAAATTGTTAAAGGTGTATTAGATGTATTACTGAACATATTTTGAATTTCATGAGATAATGATATAACTTTCAAATTTAATTCATTGTTAGTTGCTTTTAACAATGCATTTTAGAAGTTTTTAAATCCTTCAGAATAAGGTACAATATATATAATATTTGTCTAAAAAGTGTGTATGTTCGTTTTTCGGTCACGCTTTTCAATGTTAAATTGCGGAAAAACCAGAGTGAATCCATTTAAGAACAACTCTGTATGTACAGCGCCTCGGCCGACAGACGCCCGGAAGGTGATGAAATCGATCGAAAACCACACAAGTCGTTAAATGGTTAAATTAACTCCGATTTCGAATAATGACGATTTTGATGAATTCTACAAGGAATTTCGTTTATTTTTTTATGAAAATATTAATAAAATACTAATTTATTTGACAAATGACGATTTCTATCACTTTTTTACTAATTTTATTTCTAAAAATCAATTTATGTTAAATTTGTAAAATTTCGTTATCATCTGAATTCCGGTTTGTCGCACAACCTCAAATCTTACTATAATCATATATATATATGCTGATAAAATGCGAAAAAGTAAAGAAACAGGGTATTGAATATGCGTAAGGTTGAGGTAAATCTGCATAATCCGCATTGACAGTGTTCTATCTGTACAGCTCCTTTGCAGAAAGACGCAGGGAGCCCACTTAATTGACTAACTGTTAAATCAACACATAATTCGAAATAATAAATTATAATAATTACGAATTAAAAATTAAAGCAGAAACTTTCAAAGACGAAAACTCATCTCACCCGTCATATATGACGGGTCTTTTTCTAGTTAAACAATATTTAGGCATACGATCAATATTTTATGTTACTTCAATTTCCTTCTTTGATCTTTCAGAAGAAACAAGCCTCTGATTTTTAGAACTATCTTTCAAAAGTATCTTATCCAATGTTTTCTTTATTAATTTTTCAATTAAATATTAAGAATAAACATTCTGATTTAACGAAAGTTTATTAACATTTTCTAGAGATTTGATAAAGGTTGAAGACAACGACCAGGAGCGATAAATTAAGCCTCTAATCTTGTTTATTTTATACTTTTTATACAGAAGTATATAAACCTGAATCAACCTGCTTCCTATAATAAATTACGGGTGAAAAGATTATTGCTTAAGTTGATATTGAAAAATATTTTATGTTATGTGACACTTACTATTAATTTTATTGTCTGTACTCATCCGTTGATCTCAAAAATCTTGATATTATAATTACTAGTTTGGAGAACTTTGTTAAATAAATTAATAAGATCTACTCTGGTAAAATCAAAGCAATCTTTTCAGGAAATGAAACTTTTTACTTTTTTTTCTAATTCAATGCATTCAATATTTTACTTGAAGAATTACGAAGACTCAATGCTTCAATTAACAAACCAGTGGAAACACAAATTGGAACAGAAACGATTATCAAAGTCCCACATCTCTTCTATAGACTTTTCTACAAATTAAATATTTTACAGGAAATTATTTTACTCGAGAATAAAAGATCAATGATTTTATATTTAGAAATCTCACAAATGTTTTTTTTATGTTTATAGACCAATTGGATATTTGAAAATTGGTTTAATGGATATCTTAGAGTAATTTGTACATTCAACAAAATATATTCCTGAAATTCAAATTACGGTACTGGCATTACTTTTCTAGGGTAGGCAAAATTTACTAAAATTACTACAATTTATAATAAATATGTATGTAATATTTTTATCTAATTCATTATATTTCTTTCAACTAAAGATTCAAAAGATTAATACCAAAACACAAAATATATAGAGTTCAATTTTATTTTATAGTAATAGTATATTTAAAATAAAATAATAAATTGTTGAATAATAAATTATGAAAAACTTTTCCATAATAATATTTAAAAAAAAGAACTTTTAAACAAAATTTAAAATTAAAAAAAGTTAAATTATTTTTTTTGAAATATAAAGTAATTATGAAGAATAATTATATTATTAAAGAACCTAAGTCGCACTCTCAGGAAAACATTTTTGCTTTAAAACTGCACGTAAATTTTGATGATTTCCTTGATTTAATATCTAATTAACATTTCTGTCTTTCCATCCAAGTCTTGTCTCCCGGCAATGTTGAGTAACCAATAAATTATGTATGGGTCGTTTAATATATTATTCAAGAGAAGAACAAATAGCTTTCTGTAAATGTCAAGATGCCAATATAAGACATTTGTGTTTTTGAAATAACGAATATGGTTTTAGAAAAAAAAGCAATATAAAATAAGCAGTCACTAAAATTCTTTTTTTGATTAAAGTTACCATCATTAAGTTCTAAATTCGTTTTAAAGTCATTGTACTGAATATCACCATAAATTCATCAAGTTCCTTAAACATATTTATTGAGATTTTATTATTTAATCTTTTTATTTAATCTTAATTTGTTTGTAACTCAAAATAAAAATATTTCGATTACATTGTTGATCTTTTTCAAGAAAAAGTCTTTTGAACAAATCAAGAAAATCCAACTTCATTCTTTAACTGTATAAATACCGTTTGAATTGACGAATTTTGTCATGGTTTTTTGAAGTTATTACTGATGATGAGGAATTTGTCTAATATATCTGGTCTAATTAAGAACAAAAATCTTGTATGGTAAATTATTAGGTGTATAACTTATTTTTTTGGATTTTCTAAGATATGGTGTAACCTTTGTAATAAGCATTATTTTACAGTCGTACGTACAGATTTTTAAAGTGCTGAAATCGAGGAATTAAAATTAAGTAGGTCATTGACCTTAAATGTGTCATAAACATATTTTTAATCACGTTTTAGCATGACAACTTTCAAACCAACAAAACAGCATTTGTGGGAAGCACTACTGTTTTGCTTTAATCAAAATAAAAAAGCTGCAGACAGTTTTCGGCTTCTTGAAGAAACTTATGGTCAACATGCACCAACTCAACAGACTTGCGAGAACTGGTATAAACG
>MQRK01225840.1:36894-47130 GCA_001938485.1 Girardia tigrina
TTTCTTTTCATGTCTTCAAGTTGTACTGCGTAAAAAACCATGTCGTAATACATTTATATCATATTCAAAAAGTTTTACATTACATTGCAGTATAGTTCCATATCTTGAGACGACGACTTTTGAATCGCACGGTATATTAACATGGCAAGAAAGTTTTTTTCGTTACTCTCCACTTCTAAATAAGAAAGAAAATTACCATTCTAATGCTATTTTTTGTTAAGTCATGTTTATAAATATTTTTTTGGCAATAAAATCAATCGATATATATATATATATTAATTTGTGTCATATGATCACTTTTCATATTGGATTTAAAAGATTGTCGGTAAAAATGGAGTTTTCCAAATCTAACAGTCGATTCTATGCATACTTTGAGTGGAAAAATGGAACGACTGCAGCTGAAACCTATAGAAAGTTGTTCAATGCCTTCCCTGATGATTGCCCAACGGAACGCACAATAAGAAACTGGTTCTCTTATTTTACCTCAGGCAAGCGGCTATCTTTGGACGATCACCCACGAAGTGGACACCCTTCAGCAACAACAACTGATGATTTGATTGAAAATGTTAAGAACATAATTGAGCAGGATGAAAGAATGTCTTTAAGACACATAAGTGAAATGCTTGATGTCAACAAAGAATCAATAAGGACAATCCTCCATGAAAATTTGAACAGGAAAAAGATTTTGATCATCTGGGTGCCTTATCAACTGACTGATGATCACAAACAACAACGTATTGAATCCTCAAGAAATTCTTTGCAACTTGTGCAACAATATGAGAAAGAATACTTGATGAAACGATGGATAACAGTTGATGAAACGTGGATATCATTTTCCCCTATATTATGGAGATCCGAATTACGAGTATGGGTAAGTGGAGATGATTCTAGACCACGTGCGGTTCAAAACAAAAAAAAATGGACGAAGAAAAATGCTTATTTTGGCATTCACAGCTGATGGTAAGTTTCACATCGAGGTAACAAAATCTAGTGAGGCTTTCAATTCTGAAAGATATACAGAAATCATTCAAAATAGTCTTACGAAGTTTAGTAAAGACAGACGACGAGTGAATATGCGAGAAATTCTTTGGCAGTATGATAATGCTCGACCACATTCATCCAAGTTTACACGTAGTTTTTTCAGAATAAAACATGTTGAATTGATTAAACAAGCTCCATATTCGCCTGATTTAAATCAGTGTGACAAATAGCTATTCAAATTTTTAAAAGGATCACTATGAACAACATCATTTGCAAGTGAGGAAGAGGTCTAAAAAGCGGTCAGTGATATTATGAAGAATCTCTCACGAGGACAACTTTCACATGAATTTGATAAACTTTTTACACATGCTGAAAATGTTATTTTTTGTAATGGTGAATATACTGTTGTGTAGAAATATATATTTGTTGTTTTATATTTGTTTTATTTAGAAATACAGGAGTAAGGGAAAAAACTTTTTTGCCATATTAATAAATAAATATTTCGGCGATAAACGAATTCAGTCGGAAACCAGTAAGTTTATTACACTGGAATAATGGTATGATTTAGTTCTTTTCTTTTGAAATCAGAATCAGACAGTTAATTCTGACTACATCGATATATTATTTTATCGATTTAGATTTAAAATTATTATCATGATAATTATTATTACCATATCATGACAATAATAAATAAAACATGTTTAATCTTCTTTCTCCTTCTGTTTTTCTTTTATCCGTTTTGTCTTTCATAATAAAATTTTACCCTCTTCTGACCAAAACTTTTACATAAATGAAATATAAATAAATAAATAAAATATATAATAAAATATATAATAAAATAAAATAAAATATAAAAATAAATAAATAAAGATTATTAAATAAATAATCTTGGAGTGAGAAGTACGTACAAAGAATAAAACATGGCACATTACTGTATATACATAACAGCTGAGTCACAGAGTTTACAAATCACATGGATGATGAGTGATCAAATGGTACAATGATACATCAAGGATGTGGTGTGAAAAATTGATAAGTGAAAAAGAATTACGGAGATCGAATAACTAAAAATAACATGTGGTTGTCAATAGACAATTACACACACACATATATATATATATATATATATATATATATAATTTACATAATTTTTACATATTATATATATATATATATATATATATATTATCTAAAGTAACTGAGGTAAAAAACTCGAAACTTTTACGCATTGATTTTTTTGTCTCCGAATCCATAAAAGCATTTAGTTATGTAATTTATTAGTTTTGACTTCTGTATTTAATTAAAATAAATTTTAATTTATTTATTTAAGATTATTATCATTTTTTTCATATAATTAGATAAAGAAAGTCCATGAATTTTAACAAATATTTTCTAGCTTTCTTAAAAACAGATTATTTAATTTTAATAACTTTTTAAATACATGGTTATATAAGTTATGCATCATCCTGAATGTAAATTTATATTGACATATTACGCATCATATTAAACTTAAGTAAAATATCTTTACAATGTTTAGAAAAGAAAGTAAAAACTAAAACAATTGGATCATAAATTTTGAGGCAAAATATATTAAAATAGACAAAGAAATAGACATATATGACGAGTGAGCTGAATTTTTGTCTTTGAAAGTTTATGTTTTAATTTTTAAATCGTAATTATTATAATTTATTATTTATTAAGGAATGTAAAAAATAATGGCAATTGATATTCTTTATTATTAAAACGTGAACGCCTTTTCTCAAAATTTATTTTCGTAATTAATTTCGGCGGATTACCCGCCATCTTCAGACTAAATTAACACTGGTTTTTTGCAGCTTATATATGAGAAAGGTGATTATGTAATCACCATGTAATAAAGGCTCTATTTGAAAATGTTTAACAGAGAAGTTGAGTGTGAAGCTTGGATATTAATTTTTGGATCCATGGATCTTATTAATAAGGCCCCATACGTTACTCTCTCCCAGTAATTTTTAAATCTATTACACAGAATTTTAAAATTATTTTCTCCGATTTTCTTTTTACATTTTAAATTATGTTCGGCAATATTGCTCCCATTATCCAACCGACTATGCTCTTTGTTCCGTTTGCAGAGATGACGAGATGTCTCTCCAATGTATGTGGCGTTACACCCATTACATGTATATTTATAAACAAGATCGGAGCACAAACCGAGAGGAGTGGGAGATTTATTACTGAACATATCATGAATTTTATATGATTGGGAAATAATTTTTAGATTCATGGTATTTGGGATCAAACTTTTCAAAATTGATGATTTGAAATGTTTAAAACCCTCTGAATCGATAAGATATACCTTGATTCAAGTGGGTTATAATTTGTATTAATGGAAATGGGTTGATGAATCGTATTATTAAGATTTTTTTATTAACGAAACTAAAATTGGAATAAAATTAGAAAAAAATTCTTACTAATATCTCTCGAAAGAAATACTGAAGCTCAAATAATGGAAAGAGTCATTTTCACAATATTTTTTTCTGTGGTGCTGTTTGAATATTTAACGAAACAGATTTTCTCTTCCACTCTAGGAAATCTTTTGATTATTCGCAGAGAAATACAAATGCATATATTTTAGTTCCTGTAAATAAGAATGTTTCCAAAAGATTTTTCTGTGTAATTTGAAACAAAGATTGGTATTATATAAGTACAAAACTGGGACATGTAACACAAAAAGTTTTACAGAATTGACTCAGGAAAGATTTCTACACTATCTTTTATTGAATCCTACTGAGATTTTAATTGTAAATAATAAAAGATTTAAAAAATCTAAGTGTAATGAAGAAATTACTGTTTCCATTTCCTTAATCACCGGGAACAAAATCCCAAAGAAGATTTTTTTTTCAGATGATAAGAACCGGTATCATGCATTCAAATAAAAAAAATTTTGAAAATTAAATAAAACATTTTATATAACTTAATAATTATTTAATTTTATTTAGAAAGTTTTAAAAAATAAAAATGAATTAAAATAATTCATATTTATTAGTTTTAAACAATTTTTTTATTTAAAAAATTTTATTTTAAATAATGAAATTTATAATTATAAATTCCGGTTTATTTTTATTCTTACAAAATTAAATGTTTTTTTTATTAAAACAAAGTTAAAATTGAAAAGCAAAATTCTATTTTCATTAATATTCTTTTTTAGTAAAATTAAATTTCATGTAAAAAAGACAAAAAAAACATTATTCCATAAAAATGTTTTTGCTCATGTCAAATGTAGCAAAATGAATCATAAAATTTATTTGGAATTTCCTACAAAAAATTAATTTTTTATTAAAAATAATTTAATATACAAACAACAATTTTTATATAAAAATATTTGTCTTTACGATTTGTTTGTTTCCATTAATGTAAATAAAGTTAAAAAATAAAATTCTATTTCATGTGAAAATATATTTTTGTCACTCTTCAGTGAAAAATCTAATTAAAAAATAAATATTTTTTTTCAGAGCTTTTAGGAATAAACACATGTAATAAAAATGATTTTTTCGTATTATATTTTATTGTATTATTAAAAATTAATAATTTAATTTGTTTATATTAATATATAATACAATAAGAAATATTATCGAATCGTTATTTATTACCACTAAATCAAATAATATAACCAAAAGATAAAGAAAATTTTTCTCATTAAAAAATAATAGTATAATTTATCCAATATTATGTCCAATAAATTTCATGTTTAATATTAATAATTTTAACTGGTTTACACTTTCAATTACTTATTTTTTAGAGAATCGAATTTTTTTGAGCTCTGAAATATAAAAAAACAATTTTTTTAAAAAAAAGTTTATAAATCATTAAAATATTAGAAATTAGAATCTCTGGTGGAATGAAAAAAAGATTCCTTGATTCTTTTAAGCAATAAATGGTTTAAAGTTCGGTTTAATACAGAGCCTAAACTAACCCTAACGCTAACTCTAATTTTAACTTTGAACTCTGAACCGAACCGTAAATAATTTCACGAATCTGAAAGTAAATTACACTTTAGCTAAAGCCTGGTATATGGGCCCTGAATTTTTATGCGCCGTATTGTATATTTACAATGTCATCAAACTTAAAACAAGAAGAATAGACGTTAGTAGAGCTTTTGTCACGCAGCATATATCCAGGCAACTGGATATATGGCCCATAGCCGCTTTTTAGCTGACTTTTTGATTTGAAGAAATATTCATGATTTCAAAGACACAAGATAAGTATAGAGAGCTAATATAATTTTTCTTTTCAATTTCCTAAGAAAAGGGTGAAATATTTCAAGATATAGTAATAATTTAGATTATTTTGATGCTTGCACTTTTTTGTGGCACTCAAAAAGTAATCATATCAAATTCTAATAAAGTTAAAAAAACAACGAAAAGACACTGAATACATTTTAATTTCCGTTGGATTATTTATAAGATGATCCTATTCTGATTCATAGAGGATTGAAATAAAAGATTTAATCATTAATTAATGAAAAACAGCATTTCATTTTAGTGTCGAACCAAAATGACGAAAGAAATTTATAAGTAATTCGTGGGTTTGCGATGCTTGAAAGAATGTTTCTGTACAAGATTTCTCCAATTCAACAAAATCGGACTTAATATAAAGACATTTTAAAGACTGACCTATTTCTACACATAACATAAGGGCGAAATGTATTGTAAAAATGTATATTATCTGAATTTGTTGACGTTAAGAATAATCCAAGTAATGATTTGCATAAGTTTATTTAAATAAAATAAATTAAATTAAAAGAAAATTTAAAATAGAAAAATAAATAATAAATTTGTTTAAAAAGAAAAAAGGAATTTATAATTATTCAATGACTCATTGAGTCAATATTTCCATTTCTTTGTTAAGCGAGAGTGTGCACGCGTCGCTAGAGAGAGAATTGGTGGTGTGTGCGGTATGTGTGCCGAATCCCGTAGATGAATTGTAAAACTCGCTGTATAAAACACGGTGTCAGCTGGTTCTACTAATTTCGGAGTTTAGGTCGGAAAGCCAATAAAGAGTAATAAATTCAATAGTCAGGGTCCCAAAACAAAATCAACGACCTATGGGAACAGGCAATGCTCTATAAAGCAATGCTCTTTTATAAAATAGTGAATACAACATTGCATTTTTTCATAACAAAACTTCATAAAAAAACATAAGATAACAAGGAAAAACATAATATTCAAAGATCAAATTTTCTATCCATAAAATATGGAGAATACATCTGATTTTTTGGAGCCTATTGAAGAATGAACGTGTTATCTTTGCTCAAATACATTTCACATTTGTTCGAAAAAGAAAAACTACGAATGTGCAGACATTTACAGGTGAATATTATTTTTTTTGTTTACAAAATGCGTAATTGTAACACTTTCAAGGTCAAAACAAATGGAATAAAATCAACTCTTCTGTACAGTGTATATACTATTGAGATGATGTTTGTTATGAAACGAGCAGACTAAATCAAATATAAACTGAAAAAGTTTCGCGATAAATTTTAATTTAAATAATTTTTTAAAAAATAAATGCTAAATGAGAAGGTGAATTCGGAAATCTCTGGTATTAATGATAATACAGGCGTATCAAAAAAAACTGACAATGACCCTCATCTCTCAATTGAAAACAAAGTCAAATTTAACTTCTTTCACTAGTCAAAACAACGAATCCGTAATTACAGAATCTAAAAAAAAATTGACAAAAAACAGAATGAAAATTTTTTATGACTTATTAACAAAATCGAAAACTCAAAAATTTTAATTGTCATCGAAACATGAAATTGATCGAATTGATTTGGAAAAAAAACTGTTAATTAAATATCGATAGAAATTGTGAATTTTTTGCAAATATATTATTTTTTGATTAAAAAAAAACAATGTTAATACTGGTCGTTTCTGAATGATCGTTGTGAGATATCGAATGGTAAAAAACTGTATTCTTTTTTTGGTGACACAAATTTTCATTGTTGTTTTATCGAATTAATATTAATTTGATTTTTGACACGAACTTTGTTTCACATTTGATTTCAAAATAAATTTTGAAAATTTTCTGGAATTCTCTGCAATTGAAATAAAATTAAATAAAGTATCGATTTTTTAAGCTTTTGAGATCACATCACAGGCGGAATGCAGATATTTATTGAAACAATAGAAGGGAAATTTGTTGCTATTCAAGTTCTAAAAATGAGAAAATCATTGATGTGAAAAGAATTCTAAAAGAGCTTGGATTGACCACAGATGAGCAGACATTATATTAAGATGGAAGAATACTGGATGATGATAAAACAATTGATGAATATAGAATCAAAAACCTTTCGATAATTAAAATTTTTGATTAATTGAGCATGAACGTCCTCGGAATCGATATCGATACGAAATCCGTAAAAGTTATTTTAAGCAATACCAAAGATAAAAGAATACTGAACTCTTCGATAAAAGACACTATTTCCACGATCATTAATCAAAATCAATTTTATCAATAGCAAAATGTTGACAAAATATTCGAAACGATTCGAGAGATATTTAATGAAAAGAAGGGTGACGGTTTGAATAATGTGAGACATACTGGAATATCGGGGCAAATGCACGGTGTTTTGTTTTGGAATGACGACAAGGTTGAGTCGGGCTAAAATCGGCACTCAAATTTGATTACCTGGATGGATTAGAGATGTAATGCCGATGGTTTCATTGGGTCTCTACGAAAAATGCCGGCGTATTTGGTTACAGAAATGCTCGTTAACGGATAACATTTGAGTGAGGGCACAAAGAATGGGTCTCGGATCGCCGAAAAACATTGTGAGATGATTTTTTATTTGTCCCCTATACCTGATGCTCGCTCTCTGCCGCCGGTGCGCCGCAGCCACAAAACCGCTGCACCTGCTCTCGCATTACCAGAAAATGATAACTCTTTACTGTCATTTATAATTTTAAAAATGGAAACCGAAAACGATGGCATTTTTAGATGATCGGGTGTTCGGGGAAGGTTTGGATCCGGCTGTTCTTGATGAGTTGCTCCAAGCAAAATATCATGAAATGAATAATGAATAATAGTTCCTGTTCGAATATTCATCCGATTATTCTTTGAATAAAGTGGTCTAAATATAAAGTTTAACGTATGGAATGAAACAGCTACGTTAAACAATTTAATGGTTGTTGGAAGGGGCTTCTTCATTTAATTGATTGCAGATATTTCTACTAAATAATGATTAATGCCATTGAATTAATCAAATTAACAATAATTATCATTATTATTAGATAAAAATAACTTCACAAGCTTTCAATTAAACTTAAACCCCAAATTTAATAAAACAATAAGGAAACACATTTTGCCATCAGCAAAAACAGAATTTTAATTGTAAATTATTGCTAATTAAGCACCAAAACTCATTAATCAATGTTCAAAATAGGAAAAGTAAAACAGTATCAATTATAAATATTTTGTAATAGATCAACAAAATAAAATACAAATAAATGTTAATAAAAATATATTAAAATATATAATTAAACTTATTGTAAAATAGCAACAAAATCTGAAAAACTTTCTTTAGTTTATATAAGAAATAAAAAAAACAAAAAATATCCCATGAGAATATTAAATTTACATCTAAAAGATTTTATATTATGTTTTTTAATATTAATTATTAGGTTATTTTCCAAATTACTTGTTTTACTATTATCAAAAAAAATCAATATTGTTTTTTTTTCAACTAAGAAAGAATATATTTAAGAAAAAAAATAATTAGTTATTTTAAATTTCTAGCAAAACTGAGACGATTGCTTTCATCTTACAAAATCCCATCAATTCTAATTTATAAATTGTTGAATAGACTTTGTTGTAATGATGCTTTCATCGATTTATAGTGTACAAGCCCGTCGAATTGAGACAAAGTTTAATTAAGTATAAATATATTAATAATTACGAATATTATTTACGAGAAAATGATTTTTTTCTTCATTTACCCTTTACAGAATATCTTCTTTTTGTTTTCATTTACTTTAAGTTCAACGAGCTTTTAATCAACTATAATCGAGAATTTCAATACAAAACTATATTTTGTTTTAACTGTCTCTTACATTGAAAACTCAAAAATAAAATATTAATGAAATATTTTTCCATTAAACGATAGACAGTTAGTTTATAAAAATTGATATTTTTAATTAGAAATATTTTTTTTATATTTTGTTTTAGTGTTGAGATCTAATTGTATTTACTTTTTACAGTCTATTAATCAAAGAAATTTTACACTGTGAAAGACATTAAACAAGTGATAATTTTAACCAAATGTATTTTCTTCGTCGTTTTTGGAAAATATATATTTTACTTTTACTTCATTCATAGTTTTAAAAATTAAAAGTTTTTGATAGAAATATAATATTATTAATATTAATATTTTATAAATTTTCTTAAAATTTATTCAAAAATTCTATAAACATAACTTCAATATTTAACCCTTTTGTTTATTTAACAGGATTTTTTATTTTATTTATGGAATTTTTCAATCAATCAAAGTTAAAAAATAAATAAAATAAAGTTTGAAAAAAAACCAATACTTTATAATTTTGTCTTTAAAAATATTTGTGATTTATATATGTTTGGGAAAAACTTTTAAATCAAAAAAACAAAAAAAATAAAAAATATATTTTTCAAAACTGCACTTATATTGTTGTTGATTCTGCAGTGTAAACAAATATAATAATAATGTTTATTAGATTATACTACCCCCCTAACTCCATATGTAATCGAACAATTAAAATAAATTTTATTAAATTATAAATGATAAATACTTATTTGTATTTTACATGAACTAATTTGGTATTTTACGATAATCTATATACAATTCTTTAAATAATTTGAAGAAATCAAATTAAAAAATTTCATAATAATTTTTTCACATTCAAAAATTTGTTCCCTAAATCTTGTAACATTGCCCTTTGCTTTTATGGCATCTTCCCTTATTCTATTCATTGAATTATATAATTCCTGACCTTTATTGATGGAAAACTATTCCATATTGCTAAAATTTTATTCTTCCAATTAATTTTATTTTTAGTACTATGAGGGGTTAATTTAAAATTTTTATCTCGCCTGAATAGTTTATTATTTTTTTTAATTTAAAGGGTAAAATATTTTTATGTTAATTTGTTTATTAAATATTTTAAAAAATTAAAAATTATATAATAAAAGAAATCCATAAAAAAGTAAAATATTTATTTAAAAATAAAAAATATCTTTAATGTA
>MQRK01225840.1:47180-67797 GCA_001938485.1 Girardia tigrina
GAGATAATTAAATTAAATTAACAGGAAAATTTGTTTTAGAAATGTGAATTGTTATAGTAATAAATTTTGGTGTTTAAAAAAATGAATTCTGATATAGACGTTGCAACCACTTCTCACAAGTACGTTGTTTCTAAATTCTTTCTTTTTATGTCTAAAGTCTGGATATCCTGAATGTCATTTGCAGAAGAAAATATTATTTTTTATCATCTGAGTTTTGTGATGTATGTAATCTTCATAGTCTAAATATTTGTAATAGATGTGATGAGACTATATATTAATATCTCGATACACTTTGTTGAGTTCATTTTGTCCTCCATAAACTGAAAACTGTCAAGTCTTTACTTGTCTTACAACTTCAAATTATTAGACTTTCTCGAAATTTCAGTTTGTTTAAGAGACTTCACGATTTCCTGAATATTACAATTCTTTGGATCATATAATAATAATAAATACGTATTAATGAAATGGAATATATTAATGGATAAAAATAAGAATTTATTTCAACTTTAAAATAGTAATTTTATTAAATCTTAATTTAAACAATGTTATTGTTATATTGTAAAGAAATGTGACTTGGAGGATAAGTAAAAGCAAAAGTCGATAAGTTTGATATTTGACTGTGGAAAAAGAGAATTCTTTAGATGAAAATTAGAATGATTAGAGTCACAATCTTCAAATAAATTCCTTTCTTTTAGAATAATTTGTAAAAAATTCTTTTTTTCTTTTATCCTTATTTTTGACAATTTTTATATTGTTCTTTCAAAATTTTCTTAATTAATGGAAGTCAAGTAAGATTTTTTTTATAATTTTAAAATTACCCTAACTTATAATGCTTATTTATTTATATTTAATATTTATTTTTATTATATAATTTTATATACCATATTGCATTCAGTCGTGCATGACGCTGGGTAATTATTATGATGATGTGTTGAGGATGATCTTGTTGTAGTCCTTATTGTTTTATTTCTAAGGCAATGACTTCCTTAAAGGACTCACTCGTTTATTTAAATTTGTTACTGCTTTATAGATTATTACAAATACAGGCACATAAATACACATCAGCTGATAAATTCCTTTATTCATTTGTGACTTGCTCATGTTTCTAGAAATCCTGATACTTTTATGGAAGTAAATATATTTTTTAGTTGAAATTTTAGAAGCTTGGAAAAATTAAAAACATAGAACATAAATATTTTATTTTTATGTTAGTAAATAATATTTAAATGTCTTATAAAACTCTAAAATTTTAAAACCAAATAACCCAGGAACCTCAACCAGATGTCATTCTGACATCTGATCCTTATCTTATTTTAATAATATTGACATCTGAATTTAATCTCTGTCCTTCCTATAAAGGCATCGAGTAGTCACATCATAAGATGGGACTCATATATTTCTAACGTAAAGCAGTGACTATCATCCTAATAAAACCACATAAACAGCAGCGGTTTACTGAAAAACAGAACTAATGATTCCACAAAAGAAGCAAAACATGTACTTTACTTATGTATGTATTAAAATTTGTACTTTTTAAATTATTATATTATCTATAAAATGTCAATCTGTTATCTCTACTAAAATAAAAGCAACTTTTTAGATAAATAACACTGGGTAACAAAAAAATATTTTTGAAAATTTTCTAGGGTTTTCCAGCTGAATTAGACTAATTTTGATGCTTTGAGTCAGAAAATGACTTTGGTTCTATTCAATCAGGTCAGGTTATTTTGTTACAGAAATGTTTAAAAAATACTGGTGATCATCGTTGAGAAGCCACTGACGATTTTTTTCCGTTTTCTTTAAGAAATAATAATCTACGTATCAAAATTCCTTTAGTTTTTATTAAGTCTATCAAATTTGATATGCATTATTATATATAATATTAGTATAAAAATGAGCGTTACGTGACACACAAGTTCATAATTCAAGGCATAAATCGGCGTTTCTTCGATTCCCGTGTGTGAGCACCTGATTGGTTGTCTCTCTTCAGCGACCAGCAGTAGTCCACCATCATGACTGCGTCCCATCTCCCCTGGTACCTTTCCTTCATTTGGCGAATGTCCTGATGGAAACTTTCTTCCTGCTCGTCGCGCATCGCCCAAAGGTTTTCTGGAAAGTTTTCCATGTGTGAGAACAGGAAGTGCATCTTTAAACTCATCAAACAACTGAGTTTTTGGAAGGCCTCTATCATAATTTTGATGAGTCTGGTGTGATTTGCTGTCTTTATGTTTCCCAGAAAATTGTTCACCCCCTGCACGAACGATTTTTACGCAATACACTATAGCGTGTTCATAGAGTTTTGGAACTCTGTGTACGTTATGAGCTGCCGTATCTGTGGACCATCGAAAATGTGAGCCTTCAGCTTTTCAATGGTCAGTTGAGGAAAGGCTCGAAAAAGATAGTTGAAGCACCTCCCATCCTTGTTCGGAGCGCGCGTAAACTGTTTCATTAACCCAAGCTTCATGTGTAGCAGTGGGATCAATATCTTCTTCCGGTCAACAAGAGGTTCGTTTACGTTGTTTCTCACACTAGGTATAAACTGCTCTCACGCCAGCTATTCTTTTTTTACATAGTGCTGGGCGCTGACTTGAAAGCACGAGTACTTCGAGAACCCGGACTAGTGATCAAGTAGAAAGTTCACCATTTTTAAGGCGACGCAGATCATCCATTGGTGCTGATCATATGGAATTTTGTCAAACACGTATTTAACTGCTTCATATTTCTCTTTGAGAGTTGTAGAGTGCGCAAGAAGAATTGAGGCGAACTGGTTCCCGTTTTAGAGGATATATTTTATATATATATATATATATATATATACATATATATATATATATAATTATATATAGGCCAGGTAGGCCTATAACTGTATGTCAAAAAGTTGACCTAATAGAGCAAAATCAATGTGATATTCGGACTCGAGAAACTCCTGACAAATTTTTGGCGGTTACCCAGTATAATAATGATAATTATTGTTGAATAACTTTTTATGAAAGGTATAACTAGATTCTATTGGAAAGAGTGAGTTTGCCAAAATGCTGTGAAATTTGTAAAAGAACCAGCAGAAGACTAAAGACTACTAAAATGTAGATATAATTTACAGAAATAAAACTGTAAAAATATTTGTAATAATTTTTATAGAATAATTTGTTCATTATAAAATAAAGATAAATTTAATCAATAATTTATTAATTTTTGAAATACTTAAAATTTAACAAGATTCTGATATATAATTTTTTATCAAAGAAAGCTTACAAAACATGTTATAAATAATATAATAATAACACTTTTATCCTGTTTTATTTTTTTTCTTAATTTTCTATTTTAAAAGTTATATTAAAAAATAATTTATATACTATCTTTCAAAATATTTTATTTTTGCGAGACATATATTAAACTCTGAAAATTTTTTTTCAAAGATGTTTTAAGTATATTCTTTATATTTTAATAATTAACTATAAGATATTTCATTAGAAAATCTTTTGCAGTAAAAAATGAACAGCATAAAAGACTTTTGTAAGACAATTGATATTTCATTAACATTCCACGATTTAATGAAACATAAATTATACATCATATTTGTCATGAAACATCACTGTTGAGATAATAAAAAATTAATAATCTTATGACATTTATCAATTTATTATTATTATATTTCCATTTACTTATATTTTTATAACCGATCTATATAGAGACAATGTTTCTGATGTGTCGAATATGTTTTTTATTGACATTAATATCAACTTTCTAAGATTTTATAATCATGGGAAATGTTTTCTTTAAAGATATCTTTTTTATAATTTAATATTTCCTTAAATAAAATAAAATTGTGTTTTAAGTGTAAAATTATGCTGGGAAATATATATAAAATAATATAATATAAATACATATGCACTTTAAAATATTTAAGTGGCTGTTAAGTTAAAATGAAGTGAATCAGAACAAGTCCATCAAGATTGCCCTTTATACAGATTTTTGTGTATCATGTATATCAATGTAAGATGCGTTGGGAAAATAATATATTTGTTATTAAGCTTAATTTATCTTTTTGTGCTAAAATTGTGCGGCTAGAATCATAACCAAAAGTAATCTAAGGTAATCTTTTTATAAATTTTTATATCAACGAATGAATCTTTATAACTTATTGTAGTATTAAAACTAGGGCGGGTAATTTCTTGACCCAAATAAATAAATATTTTGACTATAGTTGTCCTATATTTTGACTTTTTGAACCTTAAAAAATAAGTTAAGAAAACAAGTATATCAAACATATAATAACATATAAAGTAAAAATTGTTCAACCGGTGGAATTAAATATAGTTCATAGTATCGCACATTTTCCACAAAGATGCGATTATCTCGCAAAATATTTATTAGCATTGAAGGACCCCTTTCCACCGAAGCACTTGTTGGCTGAAATTCCAGCAGTAAAGCATATAAGTGAGAGGCCACGTCGTTTCTCACAATCTTCATTATGTCCATAATTTCACTACTGTCCAAACGTTTATCCTAGTATTTTTAATGGCTCACTGATCCACCGCAATGTAAATATATGATATTTTGGAGACTCACAACGTTTTAGAAAGTGTAAAAGTGACTTAAATTGTAAAATGTTGATTAAGTCTTTTGGAAGAGTAGAACCTGCGATTGCCACTTTGGCGTGAGCAAGAAGGAGCCCTATGCACTCAATAGAATTAACAATCTTTTGAACTGTTGGTCTGGAAGCATATGGTCCAAAAAATAACGTTCTTTTATGTTTTATTACTATATTTTATGAAATCAGGTTAAAGTTTAAAAATAATTTATAAAAATCTGAAAAAAATATAATTACTACATCGTAAACGTTTAAGATGATATAGAATTTATCATTCCTTTATGAATTATATGTTAACTATAACTTGATTCGATAAAACATTAAAAAAACGTTATTTGGAATATAAATAAATAAAGTTTTAAAAACTTAATTTTTACTAAATAATAACAACACTCATCCATTTAAAAATATATTTTAAGACAATATATTTCCACGGATCTACCGTCATCTTCAGGTCACTAATTAATAATCAATTCACCTGTGTATAAATACAAAAATGATGATTATGCAATCGATTGCATGAAATCATGCTAATCGAAAATTCTCAATAAGTTGGTTGAGACTGCCGATTGAACATTGATTTTAGGGCAACGTGACCTAATTAACAATGTTTCACACGACACTCTCCCAATAACTGTCAAAATGCTTACACAGAATTTTGAAATTATCAAAATTAACATCACATTTAAAAATGCATTGTTAAAAGCAACTAACAATGAATTAAATTTAAAAATTATATCACGATCTCATAAAATTCAAAATATGTTCAGTAATAAATCTATTACACCTTTAACACTGTGTTCTGATATTGTTTATGAATATAAATGTAATGGGTGTGATGCCACATACATTGGAGAGACTGCCCGTCATCTCTGTAAGTGATTTCAAGAACATGGTCGAAAAGAGAGTAAGAGTAATATTGCAGAACATAGGAAAAAAGGTAATTGTGATGTTAATTTTGATAATTTCAAAATTCTGTGTAAGCATTTTGACAGTTATTGGGAGAGAGTGTCGTGTGAAGCATTGTTAATTCGGTCACGTTGCCCTAAAATCAATGTTCAATCGGCAGTCTCAACCAGCTTATTAAGAATTTTTGATTAGCATGATTTCATGCAATCGATTACATAATCATCATTTTTGTATTTATATACAGGTGAATTGATTATTATTTAGTGAGCTGAAGATGACGGTAGATCCGTCGAAATATATTGTCGTAAAATATATTTTTAAATGAATGAGTGTTGTTATTAAAAGAAGATTTTCATCCGGACTTGGTTTTTACTAAATGTTTTTAAATATAAAAAAATAAAAAAAACTATTTTTTAATTAAAAATTATTTTTTTATAAATAGTTTATAACTAATAAATTATTTAGGAAATTTATACTTTCTATTATTTAAAAAAATAACCATTTAATGTTAAAATTTAACGAAAGAGATATATTTACTTGCCTACACATTATTTATATATATTTATATTAATAACATTTATAAAATATAACTGAAATGAAATAAAAAAATACATTTAACATATTAAACATTGATTTTTGTTAAAAGTTATTAATCAATCATTAATTGATGTTCAACATTGGCCAGAGAGAAACAGTAAAATAACAATCAGTTGCAGTCATTTATTTTGTTTAAATGGACCTTTTTATGATTTCTAGATTAAAATAATAAATTTACAGCTACATTTCGCATTAATAAAATTAACATTACCAATAAATTTCAACTTAAATATAGTTATATATAGTTCATAAAAAAATCATTAAAATAACATTTCCAAAATGTTTAGTGAAAGTAAACATTGTGAATATTAATTAAGTAAAATAAGAAGAAAATGAAAATTATTTCAAAAATAATTAATTAATTTTATTTAAAGAATGAAAAAAAAATATTAAATTTTTAAATTAATTATTTTTATTGATTTTTCTCACTCCACAAATTCTTGACATGCATAGTAATTAAATTATTAAATATATAATAATTTAATTATAACTTTTCTTATTTAAATTAAAAATATAAATTAAATACTTGTATAAGATATACTTGTATGAGATATTGTAAAAAAATACTAAAAAATATAAATATAATTAAATATTAAAAAAGTTAGAATTTTCAAACAAAAGTTATTATTTGATACAAGAAAAAATTTATTCTTATATTTTAACATAATGGTCTATTATAAAGTAGAGGTTTCAGCTACTGTTTACCAACCTACCTTCTCTAAATACACATTGTTGTTTACCATCTTTATTTTTCTTTATAACTTTAGTTAAATCAAGTTTTTTTTCCCGGATAAAAACATTAATAATTTCGTTATTAGCGAAAAAGAAAATTTTCTTTAATTTCTGTTGCATTTAATTATTTTTTATTTACCTCTTCTTTAATAATAATTTATAAAAATTTACTTTAACATTTTATGAAGCTTTGAAAAAGTATTATATAGTTTTTTTAAATTATTTTTTATTAAAAAAATAATTGAAAAGTTGCTTAGTTAATAACAAGATTTAAGAGTTATCATTTTATTAATAGAAAATAATAAAAATTACAAAATAATCTTTTTTTTAATCTTTTAAAAAAATGTAAATTATAAAAAAGTGTTAGTTTTTGTTTAATCAATATTCCAATTATTATTATTATTATTAAATGTAAATTATATTTACACTATTAATTTTTTATAAATACTATATTATTTATATTTTAATTTATCTATAATAAATTTTTATTTCAAATCAAAATTTGCTAAATGAAAAAATAAATAAACTGAAAGCAACACATTCTTACGATAAATTCCCATTCAAAGATGCTTTTGTTTTATATAATGACCCCATAATATTTTCAAACAAATAAAATTAAATTTCTAAAGCAAACGAACACAATTGAAACAATATAAATGAAAAAATTATTGACAAAGACACAAAACATATACGAAAGATTTTCTTACAAAAAAAAAGAAAACTGACAACAAATAATTACCATAGAAACGAATTAAAATTTAGCATTTTTTTCTTGATAAAAAACATTTTTTTTAATGTTTCATATTCCTAATTGAGATAAATTCAAATTCAAAGATTATTTTTCGCATCACTATAATTGACTCATTATCTAGAAATTTATGCTGAATAGTTTTGCATAAACTGTTTCCATAGCGACGACTATCAATGGAAAAAAATCGTTGACAAAAAAATAATAGATTTATGAAAAATCAAAAGAAAAACTTTGACAATTATCTGCTAACAAATCAAAATCCAATAATTATTTAAACTAAATATAACAAAAAATTATTAACATTTCAGAAAATTAAAACAAATAAATTGTTTGATTGAAGTTAAAAAAATCATTTATTTTTACAAATTCATAAAAATATTTAAATAATGATAAACTGTTTTTAAAATATAGAAAACGCTCATCATAATTCATTGGTTATTAATATTTATGGATCAACCGTCATCATCCGACTAAAATATTAGGGTGAACCAAAAGTGAACTTTTCGTATTTTCTACGACTTTTTGTTCAATTGTTTCTTATTACAAAATAAAGATATTTTATATACATGTGTTATGTTTTTAAAGCTCTTGAACTGCTCTATCACAATATATATTAAAACTTCTAATTAGTCGTTAATATAATTTTTATGGTCTTTTCGAAAAATCATGGAAAATTTTGAAATTCGAGTTCTTTTACGCCATTACTGGAAACAGGGCTTAAACACAACTGCAGTAACAAAGAAGATATGCGAAGTTAAAGGCTATAATGTGGCCTCAAATCGTACTGCACAAAATTGGTTCAAAAGGTTCAACGAAGGCGACATTGACCTTGGAGCCAATGCACGTTCAAGCCGACCTATCACCGTAGATTCCGGATCAATTCATGAAACCGTCGAGACAAATCCGTCAATAAAAACTCGCAGATTGTCGACCAAACTCGATATTCCTCAAACATCCATTGTACGACACCTTCACGCTCTTGGAAAAGTCAATAGACGATGTCGAGAAGTGCCTCATGAATTTACACAAATTCAAGCCGAAAAGCGTTTCGAAACTTGTCAAAAATTGCTTGAAAATCCGCGCGATGACCGTTTCATCCGTCGAATTGTAACTTGCGATGATAAGTGAGTTTATTTCAGTAATCCACACCAACAAAATCAATGATTAGACCCCGGACAAATGGCAAAACCGGTAGCGAAACGAGATCGTTTCTCAAGGAAGGCACTTTTGTGTATTTGGTGGAATTTCGAAGGCGTGATTCACTTCGAGCTGGTTCCAAATGGTCGCACCATCGACGTTGACCTTTACTGCACCCAACTTGATCGAATATATGCGGCACTTGGCTAGAAATACCCCACTTTGATCAATCGAAAGTGAGTTCTTCTACATCAGGACAATGCAAAACCGCACACCGCCAAACAAACAAAGGAAAAATTAAAAATCTCGACGCCTTTGAACTTCTTTCACACCCAGCGTATAGTCCGGATCTTGCGCCATCCGACTATCACCTTTTCCCCTCTATGGCACACTTTCTTGGTTTTTTTTTCTTCGTTCATCAACATTTTATCCATTTTTGCAACTGTGCTTTGAACAAAATCAAGAAACTATCGACTTCACTGTTTTCCAAAATTTATAAATATATCATTAAAAATGGATATAAACGAAATTAAATTTTAGATCAAATTAATAAAAAAAAGTAGGAACAAAATAAATTTAAAAACTTATTTATAAAATATAGATAAAATATTTGAAGTCGTCGTTATTTTACTAAACCTCAGATAAAATTTTTGCATCCTAATATCAACGACCAAACTTCACTTTCTACAACCTAATTTGTACTTTTTAAATGATATATTGTCGACTCTATGAATTAAGTTTTTTAAACATTTTCTTTCTTATGATGACGTTAAAATTATTATAAAAATAAATATTTTAATTACTTTTAATTTTAAATTTTTATATTTTATAAGTTTTTAATATTAATTTTCTTCACTTTTTTTTAAATTACATGTTTCTTTTTAAATATTTTATTCCGTTTTCAGCAAATTATTCATCGGCGGACTCAATCCAACAACGACATCAGGTTAATAAAAGGCTTAAGATAAATGCTTTTATATTGTGGTAAAATCAAATTTGTTTCAGAAGCACTTCAAGCTTATTTTTCACAATTTGGTGAAATAAAAGAATTCATGGTCATGCGAGACATTGTTCATAAACGTTCAAGGTATAATTGCTATTATATTTGAAGTTATTACTCAGTAATAATTGTAATAAGGAAATATAATAAATAATAAACCTGTATCTATTAATATAAAATATATAACATTATAAAAATGAAATATTTAATAATATTCAAAACAAAGACCATTTTTTAAAAAATATCCACAACTCAAATCTGTTTCATCCTTCTCAGTGTAAAAATAAAAAAAGAATCAATCTCCTTTAAAAATATGCTTTAAATACTACAATTTATGTTGAACGAATATTCTTATTTCTTTAAGAACTTAATGGAGTTTATTATGTTATTAAATTCATGTACAAAGTTGCATATTTGTTACGCCGATGTAGAAGGCTTCACAATAAAAAATATTTTTCTTAATACATTTAACGCGATAGTTAGAGATTCATCTCGCCAGGTATTTTATTTCCAAAATTCAAATTTAATTTCAAAAATCAAAAAATTCAAATAAATGTTTGATTGAATTCCACGTAAAAGAAACATAAACACATTTTAAAATATTTATTTAAAATAATAGTATTATAATAATTCTTTAAAATTTCAAAAAGAAAAAAAGGTTTAATTAAAGAAATAAAATAGACAAAATGAATAATAATTTTTTCAAAAAATAGAAAAACAAAAATACAAATGATGAACGTTTTTGAAGAAAAGAAGATGTATATTTTTTTTAATTTATGTGTGAAATGATTAATAACTGAAAGGGCGGCCATCGGATCGAGCTGTGAAGGCCGATACCCCTTGTTCGTGAGGATCGTCTCCGGCGGTAAAGAGTGGCCAAACACATTGACATCGAGCGGGAACTCCGCATAGTGAGAGTTTATTGGTCGGCGGTTCATTTCAGATCGGTTCACGCCAGTTCTCCGTCGTATATTGTCAACTGCGGAGCGATGGATACGGCTCAGATCGGTGAGCAGTACGCTCCACCCCTCACAAAATACCGGTTCACTCTGTCGGTGGAGTAACGTATGCCAATAGTTCACCGCAGGTCTAAACGTGACGGTGTTGAGTTTGGCTGGATTGATTCTGTCCGCCGCCAAATATTGCGGTTCGGCGGACTCCATATTTTGACGATGAAATTGTGAAAGGATGAAGTCAAATCGTTGTATATCGATTCCGAGTTTATTTCATTGACCAAATTGTCACTCGTTTAATTCAGGCACAAGATTTATTTATTTAGACAACAAATGCAAAATAGTTTAATATTTTATTTGTTCTAATTATTTAAACATTGTCATTGTTTTTTTTAATTGTTCGTGCACCACAATAACATTTTACGATCATGACTTAAAGTTTTAATATTGAAAATGATAGAAACGCTACAAGCAATATTTAAAAGATCTCTTGCTTCATTTAAGAAATAGTTTCAACATTTATTATTTAAAAGAAAATAATTAAATAATGACTATTAATTTTATGTTACTCTATTCAAAGGGAACAAACTCAAACAACGTATTTTAAACTTAATTAAGTTATTAATTAAGAATTAAGAAGTTATTAATTAAGAATTTTATTTTTCTAAAGACATTTTTTTAAATTATTTTTTAGTAAAAATAATCCTTCCCAATAAACAAATAATAATTTTTACATAAAAATACATGAAAGGCAAATTGCTTCTTTGAAAATATTTCTGTGTACTTTAAGAGTTGTGTAGTATACTTTAAGAGCACTATGCTTTAAGAGTTTAATTAAAATACTAATAAAAATTTTCAATATTGAAATTAAGGCATTCTTCAATTAAAATAATTATTTTTCGACAATAAAATAATCATAATTCTATTTAAGAGTAAAAGTTCAGAATGAAGAAGAAACTTAATTATAATTTCAAATTATCTTTCAAATAATAATAATAATGTATATATGACTATATACATGAGGTGCGCACTCTGTGCTCTTTAGGTCAAATTTCGCTATGGAAGACTATACTAGCATCAAACAGAATCTCAACAAAATAATTCATTAAATTCACTCTAAGATTATTCATTTTTGTGATAACTTTTATGATTTACCAGTCAGTCATTTATATTTGTTTATAGTGTATTAAAATAAAAAAATTTTATGTATATTTATTTATACATTTTTTTACGCTAAAAGAGCTCATTGAAACTTTCGTTTCGGTTAGCTCTTTTACGCTGGTGTCAGAAGCAAAAACTTATTCTCGCCTCACAAACACAACAATCACATAAATCATAAACCCCAATTATAGGCACTATTAATTCGGCCACAGTCTCACATTTATATTCAACTCAATACGTTTTATGACTCATTAAAGGTACTAAAAGTTTTAAAGTAATTGTTCCTGCTGTTCACCTATGTTTTAAAGAAACGAGTTCCTGTTTTATAGCATGTCCTTAATGTTCTCTTTCTTTTAAGATATTAAAGTGAAAAAAGAGTTTTGAATAATTATCTTGGAATAGTTTACCAGGAGAAAAAAGTAAAGATTTTTTAGTCCGCCATTTATGTTTTCCTTTTTTACGTGTGTTTTCCTTTTGTACAACGTATTTCATTGTTACATTAACTGTACAATTTATTTGATGATCATTATGGAAATTTCTTTTGCCTCCTTTAAATTTATTTATCCATCAATATAATATATAATGTATACAAATAACTATACATTTGGTTTCTGCAAAAGTAATGTCGTTTAATATAATATTTTTAATTTTTTTATTAAAACTTTATAAAAACTTTTAACAGTTTTCAAATATTTTTAAAGTAATTACTTTAGTGTATTTCATGCAGATTTCACTAATATATTTTAACTGAATGAAATGGAAGTTAAATGTCTACATGAGTTATTGCAACAAGAAGCACAAACGAAGATTATTATTGTTTGATTCGTATTGGATGGGCTGATGCAGCTGATTTCGCCGATGCAAACTGGGAATGTGTGGATTTGTTTATGCAACTCTTTTCGAATTACGTGGTGCGATCCATAAGTCCTTAGACTCGACAAGAAAGCAAAGTTCAATCAACTTAATTTTTTTCAGAAAAAAAGTACATGATATCAAAGTAAATCATTTCTCAATGTATGAGCCGTGTACATCAACACACTTGCGCCAGCGAGCAACAAGCTCAGAGAACGCATTTTTGTAAAAATTGTGAGGCAAAGAATTGAGAACATCTAGGACTTTCTCCTTGAGGATATCAACTGAATGAAATTGGACACCTTTCAAATGTTTTTTAGGAGTTTAAGCAACGCAAAATCACTTGGGACTATGTCAGGGCTATAGGGGTTGGGTGGGAAACCAACTGAAAACCATAGTCATCCACAGCAGTCAAAGTTTCTCGTGAAGTGTGAATGGGTGCATTGTGTTGAATGAGCCACAATGGGATCCCTCTTGGCTTCCTACGAGACTTTCTCAAATCTCGAAGTAATTCAACATAATACTCACTATTCATTGTCAGTCATTTCTCAAGGAAATCAATTTTAATAATGCCATGGGAATCCAAGAACACAGTCAGCATTGCTGTTCGCTTGTACAAGGTGCCACTTCGAAGTTTTCTGGGAGCACTTTTACAAGGGAAGCACCACTCAGAAGATTGACGCTTGCTCTGAGGCACATACAAGCTCACTGGGGTTTCATATTGTGTAACAATATTGTTGATGAAGCCATCACTATGAGTGCAAAGCAAATCCAAATTGGCAGAGCTGCACTGCAAACGTTTGTCGCACATTTCCCCGGATAGAAATCGGGGAACAAAACGTGAACACAGTTTGCGAACTCCAAATGATTGCAGAATATCATATGTAGAATCGTAGCTGATTGATAGACGCTGTGCAAGTTGACGGATGCTTATTAGTCACTCTTTCGACAATATCTTCATGCACAAATAACTTATCCCGGGTAAAATTTCACACGGACCTCCTGATCTCTCAGTATCAAAAACGGATTGTCGGCCATGTTTAAAGTCTCTGATCCAATTATACTCTGCTGCACGTAATGGGCACTGGTCACCGTAAGCTTCCTGCAACTACTGCAACATATCACAGCTTTTAGTATTGCGCAGGAGCAGAAATTTTATCACGCTGCGATATTCGACGTTACTGTCCATGTCTACTGCAAAAAGTGAAATATTGGCTGTACGCACTACTCACACACACATGTTGGGTATGGTGGAATCATATGTGTAACCAATGAGAGCTCATCTATTTATAGTATCAACGGCATATACACCATAATCTTATTTATCAACGAGTCTAGGGACTTAGGGATTGCACCACATAACACCTCATGGCAAAAAATTATTCAAATCTAAAAAATCGTTCAAGTCTCATTTCAACCATTATTTGTTAACTATTCACTTTGATTGTCTAATGTGTCCCAACTATTTTCCCCAGGAGCAGCTTCTTAATTGACATGTTCGAATGGGTCATAAAAGCTCAACAATTCTTTTCAAGTGTAAACAGTGCAATCGATCTTTTCGTACAATATCAAGATTGAAGTATCATTGAATATCTCACAATAAAATCACACCCCATTCCAATTAAACTATATAAAGCATCAAGGAAAAGAAAACGAACATCTATTAATTGAGCTAATATTTCAATCTCTGAGTTTCAAAAGATTCGATTTCGAAAACTAATTTTGATGAAAATAGAATGTTGTTTTTGTTGTGAAAGAACTGGAAAGAGAACACCGAGAAATCGAAATTTTAATTAATCGATTTGTTTATCAAAACTTCAATTCAGTTTTGTCGTGATCACGGTCGATTGTTAATCAAAAATTATATTTCAAATTTAAATTAAATGTCGTCTAAAAATAATAATATAAATTTTTCCATTTCTGATTTCATTAAAATTGAAAAGATTATAGAAGACACTTACGGAGTCGATTATAAAGAAAATGAAAAATTGTTACTCTTATTTGAGTATCTAAATATGGATCTACGGTGGAATCTCGATAATCTGGATTCAAATATAAACGCGATGGTTGTGAATTGTTTTTATTATCAAATTTTCAAGGGACTATTGTTTTGTCACTTACACCATGTCATTCACAGAGATATTTAACCACAAAATCTGTTCGCTGATTAAACTGGCCAGATTATAACATTAGTAAACTGTGGACTCACTAAGACCTTTGGTGTACTGGTGAAGACTCTCATGCATGACGTCGTTACATTGTGGAGTCGGACACCCGAGATCTTGAAAGGGTTCAAGCGATACTATTGCGCGGTCGATGTGTCGAATATTGCGTGACTGTTTGCTGATATCATCACCCGCAAACCACTCTTCCGCGGAGACGAGATTGATGAACGGCAGGCGAATGCCGGTAAGATTGGTTTTTTCTGTCCCCTTTGTCTCGGAAACACCGAGTACTCAACCCCGGGATCCTGCAACCGCACTGCACCCGCTCTCACACTTACAATTATGATGTTGTTAAGTCTGTTCAAAAGATTCATGCAAACTGTACGGCAATTAGTTATATTTTAGGGAAAAGGCTGCAGCAAGGATACCTGTAATTGTGAACAAAAAAGTAGTTTTAATTCAATATGACAATATAGGATTATCCAGGAAGTTTGTACAAATTACCTAACTATGAAACTGATGTGTCAGCGTGTATCGAAAGGCATATAAATCATGTGAATGATTTATATATGATGAAAAGTAGTAGTTTGACGAATCTTTAGAAAAAAAATGTTTGTCTCATTTGATTTTCTATTTCAAGAAAGGCAAGAGTTCCACTCAAACAAGAAAAAAATATGTGCTGTTTACGAAGGACATATTTTAACTAGCAGAAAACTTCGCAAGTAGTTTTCTAAGTTTAAAGATACTTAGTTGAACCTCAAAACCATGAGTGTAATATCGAAACCTATAAAACTGATGATGAAAAACTAAAGAATCACATCAAAAGTTATTCATTAAATATGTAAATCTTTGGTACGCATTTTTGGCCCGCATTTGTCAACTCAAATTTGTTGTCCACGCATTTGTCAAGTCATGCTTTTTCATACACCTAAAGCTATGCATTTCACAATAATTATTATTATATAAGCCAGTTTTATTTTATTTAATACTTTTAATACGAATAATCGTTCGACTTTAAATAAAATGGAGTGTTAAAATATTGGACTATTTAATTATGGACTGTGATCTTTTTTTTCAGAATGACAAAAATAATCTTTAAAAATTAAAGGAAAGAAAGTCCTGTTGTAATTATACTTAATTTAATTGTACTTAATCAAACTTAATCTAATTTTCTTAATTTTATAAAAACAGATAAAAGAATGTTTGAAAATATTATTATTAAATTAATGATCTGTCTTTTGTGTCTTCTTCACTTGACAGTTCTTAAAAATAGAAGTAAAGTTTTGTTAAGATATAAAACAGCAAATGAATAGCATTGTTTTCTACTTAAGAAGGGGTAAATATTTTTTGAAAAGATTTAATTAAAAGCACTTAGAAAGTTCCGCTGTTGAGAATGACTAATTGTATACAAGCTGAAATATGAAAAGATTGAACAATTACAACAATGTCTATTTTCATAAGTATGATTAAACATTTATGTCTTACAATGACTGTTATATATATATATATATAATGCATATTATAAATATCATAATGTATTTAAATATTATATATATTGCACAATAAAGTTTTATATAGACGAACGCCTAGATAAACGACGACATTATTCAATAAACCCGCATGTAGTGTTCACTAAATCGCATCAGTAGTAGCAACCAATTAAGAGTTTTTTAAGTGATATGTAATTTAATTTTTTGATTTTTAATTTTGAAAAAATTTCTTAATTGGATTTGCGACCATTGAAATTTTTAAAACTGAAAAATTCAGATGCGCATTAAAAAATTTTAAAAACAATTAAATAAAATTTTGAATGATCAAAAAAACATTTTATTTACAATTTTCGAAAACAAATTTCTTTTACTCAACTATGATTTGTTGTACTAATTGAAATACAAATTATTACCAAACACTTCGTATTTTTATTTAAAATATCGATAGAATTTACATTCGTTGTTGTAAATCCGAAATTTATAGCTGGAAGTGCTTTGAAACGATTAATGTCCGAATACAAACAACTGACATTAAATCCGCCGGAAGGAATTGTTTCTGGTTCAATTGATGAAGATAACTTTTTCGAATGGGAAGCTCTAATTGGAGGCCCGGAATGGAGGAGGTGTTTTCACTGAGCGATTGTCATTCCCGATGGACTATCCATTGAATCTGTCAAAAATGAAATTTATCTCCGATATATTTCATAAAAACAATGAAGAACCAAGATCGATCGATTATTCGAGTGAAGAATCGACCAAACGTTCGGGTCAAATCGATGGGTCAAATGACCCGCTTCCATTCGCCGCGAATTCCGCGAAAAGGTTTGCGTATTTAACGAACGGCGGTCCGATAGTCGGGATGGAGTTGTTGTCCGATTGCTGCTCGTCGACATCGATCGCTTCTTCCTCGGTCGATAACGCCAACAATTCCAAGAACAATCGGAAAATAATCACCGCCGGATCGAATTCGAAATATTTGAAGTCGAAAAAGCGAAGAGCCGAAGAGCTATTGAGATTGTTCAGTCTTTCAGTGAATCTGCAATCCATCGACGACACGATCGTACTGGCGTTGTCAAAAATCCATGACGAAAACAACCACCAGGCGATCAATTCGGTCAATCATTCCGGGAATAGCACTTCCGATTTGTCACAAATGACCGAACCACGATCCTGTATCGTCTGGATCACGGTGCGTGCGGGTGTGGTGGCGACATTTCGAAAGTACGAACACCACCAAAATACGGTAAGGCTTATCGATCGGCGAGCGAATCTCCCCGTGTCGCCTTTTAGTATGCGACCACTCAGCTTGTTCCACGAAATCCACGGAACACATCCCGGGCACGTCAAACATCAACCTCAACTTCAACACCGCCATGAGCAGAAATAACAGTTTATATTCGTTGTCGAAACCGTCTGCTGACGGTAGGGAGATATGCCTTGGAAATTTTGTCAATGCATCAACTATAACAGCTCTAGAGCTTAAACAGTGTTGTGGGGATGACTTCAGGAGTCCTTCTCAACTATACTCTACACACACAAAAATCCAGTGGATTGGCCTCTAGTGAGTTGGAGGGTCAAACAATAGGTGTGACATCATCATGAAAATCTTGAGTTGTTCTAGCTGTGTGAGATGGTGTTAAATCTTGTTGAAAAATATACGCCCTTCCGTGTTTTACAGTAATAATCCAAAACTCTACAACTGCGGTTAACACCTAGGTGTAAGTAACAGTACTGACTTTGGCACTTGAAGTAAAAATATGTGTAGGCAGCACATCACCTTCACTACTAACAACATTGATCATCATCAATGATGCTGGAAATTTGCTGTGCATGATGGTAGGTACCTCATCAGGGCTTTTACACAGGTCCGATCATTTTTGTGGTTCTCTTTTTAGTCCTGGACAAAGTTCTTCTTGTCTAAGAAATTTCAAATTATTCCTGAATCTTTGGGATTTTTATGCTTGTTTAGAAGGTGAAATCCTTAATTTCTATTTCTGATTTATTATAATTTCTTCTAATAAAATGTTATTTTATATTTCCTTTGCATATTGTTTTGACAGTATCACTTATCAAACGTTTCACCTTAGTCCTTTCTGATATGATCTATCTTCTCCGCTTCACGTACAGTTATGATTTGTAATTATGATTTGTAACTGTGATTCTCATGAACCACACATTAGATGGCATCATCATCAATTTGCAGCTCCCTAACCAGGATCCTCTTTAATAGATACTTAGACTCGGCTTATAATATCTGGCGTGACGATACTGTAAGAACTTCGATATAGTCGTGTCTTTATGGAAACTTTTTCACATTTTATGTCTACCTGCAACAGAAAAGACTGTTACTATAACACACAAAAAGAGTGGCAATAATATTCTTTTCAAAAAGTTTCCGCATCCTGTTAATATATATATATATATATATATATATATATATATATATATATATATAATGCATATTTTAAATATTATATCACTTTAATTTTATATATAATAACAATATACAAAGGAAATATTAATAATAATTGATTGGAAAAACGTTCAATGAATCAGAAATAAAAATGACGGATTACATTAATTTAGAAATCTTAAGCAATCGTAGAATTGAGTAAAAGAGATTAAAATATTTAAGAGACACTTAAAATTTAAATTTCCTCTCACGAAATCCCTCGGGATAATGTTTATCAATCCACAACTCTCCTTGGTTTATTTGTTATATTTTAATATTTTAACATGAATAAGGAAAATATTTTAAACTTGAATTAAAACAAATAACACTTTAATCAAATAGATTGATATGAGATTTAATAAACGAAAAATAATATTAAAAATATGATAAAGTAAACGGACAAAGTATCACTGAATATGTTGCTAAAGATAGAAAATTGTACCAAGATCTATTGAAAACGAGGTTATCCTTTTAATGTTTGTTATGTCGGGGAGCATCAACATTTTAGACTCAGCTTGAAAATCTATGACTTATATTTTTGCAGGTTCACCAAATGTTAAAATATAAGTTTTAACTTTGAAGCATTAGACAAAACATTAGAAAACGTAACCCTATAAATAATAGCCATAATCATCTCACATATTTACTCCACCTTATCCTACATTAAAAACCATATTTTAAGAATACATGTTTTTTTATCTAAGACTTTAGATAAAAAGAAAAATAAAACATTGTGGAGTTTCGAGATGTCTTCTAGTGGGTATATATGAGTTAAATTGGTTTGTAAATTCATCTAAAGATTCTTTGGATTTAGAATCTTCATTACCATATATCGAAGACCATTCGAATATTTTATCTGTTTTGTTAAGTTGATAATTTAGAGCTTTCAGAGCTAATTGGATTGTTTCTCAAAGCCGACAACATCTACTAAAAACACATAAATATAAATTTTAGTAGGAGAACTGATATCGTAGCACTGGTTGATCTTTTTAAAGATACTTAGGTAGACCAACCTAATTCTTACAAAGTTATGGTCCTTCATTTTTTAGATTCAATAACAAAAGACCTGAAATAATGTTTATTTATTTTATTAAAAGATATTTCTTTATTATATTTTAATCATAATTCCTTAAAAAAAAGAATTCTTTATTATTAAAACAGATACTTCAAAATCTTTGAACTTTATTTGTTGTGATATACAAAAACTATCAATAATAAAAATATTAATAATAGAAAATATAATAATACTTTATATTATTTAAATTAATGATAAATATATTTTAATTACAAATAATTTTGTTTTATTTTCAATTTATTGGAGAAAGCGATACTAATTTTTTTAGTAAATAATTATTTATCATTTTATTTTTACAAAAAATATTCCTGAAAGCACTTGAGACAATGATTTAGACAAAATACACTTTACGAAAATTTAAGTCTTTCGATTTCGAAGCAAATATTTTAATGTAAAAGAATAATTTTTTCATCAATAGTTTTGTATTAATATTAAAATCTTATTTGTAAAGCTGAGTAATGTGAGCAATATAATCTTAATGAAATAAATATAATTATGAAATTATTTTTTATTTAGATGAAAATACTAAGAACAATTTATGGAAACACATGTCAATTTTCTGAAAGAGAAATGAATAAGGGACATATGTATAGGGGGGCCAAAATTATTTTACAAATCAAATATCAAATTGAAAAGAACAAAAGATTTGAATTCAAATCCATTTATTTTACATTATCAATTATACATTATTTGAAAATTGATTGTATATCTCCAAATAAAAAACATTAACAATATATATATATATATATATA
>MQRK01225840.1:92732-112288 GCA_001938485.1 Girardia tigrina
GTCAGAATATACACATTGCAAAGTAAAATCTATATAATAGGGATAAAAACAAGACGACGCGTTTCGAGATAATAAAAATCCCATCATCAGGTCACAAAATACACTACGCAAGTACACTAAGTGTACATTACACAATCATCGATTTCATTTTTATGAGCTGTAAAAAAGCTTAAAATTATTGAATTACTAATTCTAAATAGCTAAAACGGTAAAACTGTCGAAGTATATTATCACAAAAAATATATATTTTGAAATTTGAAACTATTTAAACGTCATATTATTATTTTTTAGAAGAAAGGCAAGATTTTATGAAAATGACGATCGGATAAATAAAAATTTGATTCTTTTAAATATATTAAGTAGAAGGTTAAAATATATTAATTGCACTGATTTCATATTTCCAAAATAGTTCATCATTTTTGATAATACATTTGTTGCGTTCAATATGTACCCGGCCTAAGGTAAAAAAAATTTAATAGTGAATTTCAATTTTAATAATTGTTTTATTTTATCAAACCAGCCAAAATATTTTTTGCAACATTTTGAACTTTCGTCAGTGCGATGATTTTAGGCATTGACTATCACAGCGTTATCAAGTTTTTGGTATTGCAGAAGAAGACATATAGCGAAATATACGGTCTTTTTCAGTTAACTTACAAAAATAAATGAAAACTGTTAAATATGGTTCCAGAGAATTTAAACGTGGTTTTCGATCAAGAAAAATCAGTTTAACCATTAGAACTTTTTGACACATTTGATGAAAAATTTGAGAAAATTTTCCAAGAAGATCGTCACATTACCACAAAGATGCTGTCAAAGAAGCTCAAAATCAGTTTTTGAACAGTTCATGCCAAATTGAAATCAATGGGTATCAAAAAATGGTGCTCAATGTTTGTATACAACTTCTTGACTGATGAAATGATGTGAACTTGTGAGATCAGTATGATGAGACTTTTCTAGTAAATTTAATTACGGAGGATGAAACCACTTTCAGTACGTTTATGCCAGAAATAGATCGTGAGTCAACAGAGTGAAAAATTCCTGTAGAGAAGCATTTTGAAGATCTAAGGGGGACATGTCATGGACGAGCGATGATGCCTTTTATTTTCCCGGATCATAAAGGTGTTATTCTCATTATTTTTTTCACCATCAACGTTACCTATTACAATTTACTCGTTGAAGAATAGGCGAAAGCAGAAGAACATGTCATTATAGTTTCTCTACGGCAATGCGGAAATTTCTAGGGCCACAATTAATGGTTCTGGATTAGTTCTTGTGGAATAGATAATATTCAGACATGCTTTTCATTGTTGTAAAATATTTAGTCATTGTTAAAAAAATTTTAAAAAATTGTACTGTTTATTTTTATAATAAATAATTGAAAATTTTTTTATTATTTGACATTTGAATAGAAATTAGAATCTTTACTTAATAAATTCCACAGTTGCATTCCACATGTGAAACATCATAATTTTCAAGTAAAAAAAATCTAACAGAAAAATATAAATTTTTCTTCTCCTCATTCTTTTTGAATTGACTTTCATTCGCAAAGATGTTTATCACTGAAAATATTTGTTTTTCATTTTTCTATTTTTTTTAAACTATTCATCAGTAAAATTGATATCAATTAATCTCTCGAATAATAATAAACAATATAAAATTAATTATGAAATAAATCTAATGAAAGTCAATGAAGGATGTCTCCATCAAGAATCAGTTAATAAATTTTAAACGGAAGCTGTCTTTCAATAAATAGAAAGCAAAGGAAGAGTGACACGAAATTGAGACTTGCTCTCGAAGATTTTTGTACAGATTTTTTTTCTATTCAACTATAATAAACCATGGATTAATTTTAAAAAAATGTCTTATTACTGATTATAATTTTAGTTTCAAAATTTATTTGATAATTAATTTCTTTTAAGAAAGGAAAATAAAAGTCATTCAATGGATTTTTTTTATTAATGAATAATTTAATTATTCTAGTCTTTAGGTTTATTTTATAAAATTATTTTTTTATTTTTTGTTTCAATTGATTCATTATATATAATTGTATAATATAATCATTGTGTTTTTATCTAATTATATTTTTTTTCAAAAATACGTACATTTGACGGAGAATACTGAGACAAAAGGAAGTGGATTTATGCAGGTTTATTTGATAATTCTTTACATCTTTCCACTAGTTAGTTAATTCCTTTTTGCCATAAATCTTTATGTCAAGTGTTGAAGTTGTTCAGCAAATTCACAGAAGGAATCTTATTTTCGAAGCTAAGACTAAACATTTTATTTGAAAGACATCGGAAGAGAAAGTAATTTGTTAGGTCGAGATCTAGAGAATATGTAGAATGTTGAAAGACCTTCAACTGAGCTCTTGGAGTGCCATCTAGACAATATGTGCGGTGTGTCCTCGAGTATTGTCATGAAGTTGGATCACCTAGTCTTGTTTATTTCGTCTTTTTAATGAATCGATTACATTGGGCTTTATAGAGATTTTTCTCTACTTACATGTTCTTTTAATACATTTACCAGTCTACTAAACATTCCTTATTCTACCATACGCTGATATTAGCCTTCATCGTGTGCAGATCTTTCTTGGTTCTAAGGTTAGGTTTCTCTCCAGGACTCCCTCCCTCTTTGCTTTTTAATTCTTATAGAGACACTATTTCTCATTATTAGAACCGATTTTGTATAATGGACGTTGTCTGGGGTCATAAGTCCCTTGATGTCGATCATGATTTTGAACGACAATGCATAGCCATTGTCGTTGGAACGACAATCCGTAATAATGCCTTCGTTCAAATTCATCGCTCAATGTTTAATATTTCTCATCCAAAATCTGAACTAACTTGAAATGGATTATTTAAAAATTTACAAAAATAAAATTAATAAAATTATTTAAAATTTACAATAATAAAAAATAAAAATTTGAATATTTTTTAAAATATAAAAATTCGAATAAATTAGTTTCAGATTATAAGACTTAAAATATTAATCATCACTCTGATTAGGAGAGTCACAATCCAAAATCAACACACAACATTCAAACACAAAACAATACACAAAACATCAACACACCAAATATTCCTCATATACATATAATTCACAAATGTCTTTCGTATTCCTTTTTTCAGTGTGAAATATTCTCATTTAAAATTTTATATGTAAAATAAATTTTGTTGCATTTTTTTTATCAACTGATATAATTTAATTCTGATTTTAAATTTTTAATAATTAGCTTTTAAAAGTTTCTTCTGTTAGTTGCAAGTAACATAAAAAATTACGATCAAATTATACAGAAAAACGCTTACATAAAACGTGTTTTATACGACCGACTAATGAAAAATTTCCGAATTAATTTTAAGTTAAAAAACATTTTTAATAAAATTTAAAAATTGTTTTCTAAAATTGATGAAAATTATAAAAAATAATTCTAATTTATTTATTTGTTTGAATACGGTAAAATTTATATCTATACGAAGGTTTAGGAATTAATTCTGGGAAAGAAGTTTGTACAGTTTTGCAAAGTTAAGCAAACGACTTGTAAAATTTCTTACTCTAACATGTTTACTAAATTAATAAAATATTTGTGCATTTATTTTTCTAAAATTTGAAGTCCTTGGGGTTGTTAAGTTTTTTTATAAAACTCGAGTGGAAGCTAACCGAAATAACTAAACATTTACTAAAGGTTCATTGAAAGTGTACTTTTAAGAAAACCACTATTCGAAAATTGGTAAAGTTGTTCAAGGAAGGAAGAGAATCCATTATAAACAACCAATTAAAAACGACTTACATCATTATCTGTGATTTTATAATCGTGGACCTCTTGTAAAAGAAGAAGATTATTTGTAAAGTTTTCCAAGCCATCGTGGTCAAAACACTAGGACTGAGTAAACTTTCTGCTCGTTGGGTGTTGAAAGAAATGAGTGCAAAACATATGACAGTCCGTTCGGGTAGTTTCCTGAAATTTTCGAACAAGTTTCCGGCAGAATATTTGTTCCAATTATTAATTAGGGATGAAATGTGAATTTATCATTATGATCCAGAAAGTAGAATTCTGTCAAAAACATGACTACCAAAAGGTTCTTGTGGACTCATTAAATTTCGTTTAGAGCGATCAATGAAAAAAGTTTTAGCGATTGTTTTATATGACAACAAAGATGTAATTATGAGACTTTCTGAACGTTTTATAAAGCCGTTTTAAAATATATTAACGGTGGATTATTACGAAAGCATTGTGGCAAATAGAATAATCATGTTCTTATTTATCTTGACAATGCACCAGCACCAATGTACATGTTCCCAATGTCCATAAGTCAGTATTAAGACCCTTCTGACTTATTTGTGTTTACAAAATAAAATAAAACGTAAATGGCATTCACTGGGAGTTAATTTCTGACGAGACATGTGAAACAGTACAATTTTTCTATTCACAACTATCGACCTTTTTCGAAATTAGGTTGAAAGAATGTAGAAATCGCTTGGAAAAGTGTTTTGATTTATATGGTGCTTATAAGATGTTTTTAACGGTTAAACGATGTTCCAATTTGATACTAGGTAAATAATGAACCTGGGTCTGGAAAGACCCATGTGTATAAGTTATGGATATTAGTGACTTTCAACTAGTGTTTGTATATATATTATTCTGTAATTTCATTTTGTGTCTTTTTAATTATACTACTAATTATTCCAAGTAGTATGGCATGTTTATTTATGATTTTAGAAGTCAAAAAAACAAGAAGAACAATAAATTACACAAAATTACTGTTTATTATGGTTTATTGTTTCCAAATAATTGAAAATTTAGGATAAGAAAAAACAGTCAAATGCATGTAGAATGTAATAAAATTAATTCAACAGTTAGCGCCTACAGTCAGGACAGTAATGCACTTGAACAATAATGCACATTCTGCACACTTGAAGCGGGTTTTGCGATCATTGACTCTCACAGCGTTGTCACCCATGCTGGTCAGCATTAGCTCCATGGTTGTCTTCAGGCACTGCTTCTACACTAACCAAGCGAACAGCCATTTTGATAGCCCTTGTAAGATGACGTTGCTGGGAGCGTTGGCTAACAAGTGGAAGAGCCAGGTCATCTCCCAAGTCTCTTATGAAGGGATATATCCCAGGTCGAAGGTATCCATGGCTTTCATGGCAATCAAAACATATTTATTCAGAACTTGTCGTGTTTGCTAGAAATATATTGTTGAAAGCGCACTCGGCCGTGGAACTCTAAAAGTTGCTCATCAATGCATAAAAGCGAACCAGGGATATAAAGCACTTTCAAGTTTTGATCGAATAGTTCAACTATTTTTCGAATTGCGGCTAATGGATCAGCGCGGTCTCGTCTCAACTTGTCAAATCTTAGAGCAGCCTTTATCTGTCGGAAACGTTGGAAGCTCATTGTCGCACGAAAAATAGGGTTTACATTCTTCAAATCCCATAATTCACGAGTATCCCGGTGACACGCCTTCAAGGCTCTTGCAATGAACTGAAGACCAATAAAGTCATCAAATTCTACAACATACACAGATTTCCAAGTGAGACGTTTAGCAGCAGCTATTCGACGACCTTCACGATTGGTGTGTAAAAGAGTTTCATCTAGACAGTTTCCGAAAAATGCCTTGAAGGCTTCAAAACTTGAGTTAGGATGAAATCCTACTGCCAGACCAATATTTGGCACACGAAATATGTTCTGTGCTGCTAGTCTACCTGGTGGAAGTGCCTGATCTGTTTGCAGTATCCATTGCACACCACTAGAAGCTTGAAGTCCTGGAGTTGCAAGCTAAAAATCCTCTACTTTCTCGTCACTTGAACCTTCCTCTGATATTACTTCTAAAATGCTTGCGTCTAACTATTCATCATCATCACTTGATAAACTATATGAGACTTTGTTGATCTCTTCATCTTTGTCTTGTTCTTCATTAGCTGCAACAATGTCATCTGGAGAAATTTCCGCAGCAAGTCATCGTCTTCTTCATTCATATACCAAATATTTATATCGGCACAAGCACGAGTAGCACGGGCTGATAGTTGACGACGATTACTAGTAGCCATGTTGGAATTATGAAACTATCAGATGGATTGTAACTATGTGGGTATAATGTGTCATATTTGCTACTGTATATGTAAGCATGCGAAATAATATTCATCCAATTATATCACACACACACACTACTGTTCATTTGATAAATGACATAAACAAAATGATTATCTCTCTCTGTCTCTATTGAGTTGCTACTGAATATGTACGCAAATGCAATAATAATCATTCAATTATATACTTTCATTATATCCTTCAACGTTTACATTTTAGTCATTGTTGATTTTTACTTCATAAAGTACTTCAGTTTATACAAATTTGCTTGGGTCTGGTCAGACCCAGATTTGTCATTTAGCTAGTATTATGTTGAATCTAGTAAAACCAAATGCACAAAATGAAAATTTTTTTGGCAAAATACAGCTTTCAGCAAATGTGGAAAACTCATAAAATTTTACTTTTTTAGCAAACTCTTCCTGAGATGTACGACGTGACAAACATGCCTTGGGTCTGGCTAGATCCAGGTTCATCATTTAACCATAAAAAATTAACTTAAAAAATGTTTCCAGGAATTGTTTGATTTATTTAAAATAAAATCAATTCAATATATAATAAAATTTAGAATTATAATTTCTAAAGAAATATTTGTTTTCTTTTTTTTATAATAAAAAAGACCAATTCAATCATTAATTATTGCTTATTTAATCTAAATTCAATTAAATAAATTCAAATAAAGCTAATTTTTCTGTTTTTATTATGCTAATCAAGAGATTTACAACGTCTTAAGTCTGAAAAAAAAATTTGTTTTTTTTGTCAATGTCGTTCACAAAACTCAAAGTAGAGATAATCTTCTTTCGCTCGGAAAACCAAAATCAGTTTTCTGTCAAGTCTCGTAAATTAATAGTTGTTCATAAATATAAATAATTGAATTAATAATTCCCACAAATGGTGTAAATAACCACATAAAACTTTATAATTATATTAGACATTTCTAATTCTATTGTCATCAACCATGGGCAAATTGAATTCTATTTCTCTCAAAGGATTTCCTAGAATCTCATTTGAATTTTATTGGAAACTTGATGGCTCTAAATTATCTGTAGAAACGTTTTTTTTATTAATATTTTTCCTGCAAAGCAATTTATGTTATTGGGAGATATTAAAGGAAATAAAACCTAAATTTATTGATTGGTAATGTTTCCCTTTTAATCACTTCAATGGCTCTTTATTAAATTTCTTGCAAGAAGAGTCAAAATGGGATTTTTTTTCGATTGGTAAACACTAATAACAAGACCCTTAAAAAACATAAATGGTATTAAAATACTACAGCTGTTAAAATACGTTGATCACTTTAATTACAAATTTGAAATAGATTATTTTTGAGTCACTTGGAAAATAAAATTAGTGACATATGTTTCTATTTAATAGGATATGTATATATATATATATATATATTACTCAAACCGTTTTCAGCAAAATACCTGAAATAAAAAATTAGAAAAAAAAATCACAAAAAAATCGCTTTTAATATATACTTTTTTTTCAATATTTTAAAGTATTTTTAATCAAAAAAATAATAATAATAATAAATAAAAACCCGTGAATGTGAACAAAAAACGTTTAAATTATTTGTTCACTTGATAGATTACAACAAAGAAAACATTTTTTTCGCATAGTTATTTTAAATAAATAATAGAAATAATAATTGACAATATCAAGTCTCAAGAGTACAACCTTTCAAGTAAGAATAACTAATTTTATTTTTTATTTTTTTTGTGTAATGTTTGTTAGACATGGAAAATAAAAGAATGTATGTTGAGGAAAGTTAATGTTGTTTTTTTTTGAAAAAAAAATGAATGAAGTTTTGAAAAAAAAATAAGTCAATAAAGATTAGAGAGAAATAAAAACAGTTTCTATTATTTCTTTTTAATTACCTTGCTAGATTGACAATACTCAAATCAATTTATTCGGTTCAGTTACCAGGTGTTGTTACATAAAAAGGGGAAACAATACCATTCTCGTCTATGGATAGGGTAAAAATAAATATTACTAAGAGATAAGATTATAAAGACACATTATTTATAATTAACACTTGAGGTAAGACAGTAATAAATAATATTTATGGTGGAAAGGCACACGGACGGGAGTTCTGGTATTACCAGTGTGTATTGGCAATGACAAAAAAATATAAATAGGCTATATTATTCTCAATGCATTCTCTTTCCCTGTTCATATACTCCCTATTATATTTGCATTAATTGACAATCATATTGAAAATTCTTTCAATACTTTTTTTTCCTTCGAAATAAAAAAAAACAAAATGTGCCATATTTAAGGATTATTTATTAAAACAAAAAGAAATGACAAATAACAAAAATGACAATCCGAGATTTCAAACAAAAAACCTCAGTTCCTCTTTTATTGCAAATGATGCGGTTTTGTCTCATTTACAGATTTCCGCTCGAACGAAAAAGATCTTCATCGGTGGAATAGCAACTTCCAGTACGACCGAAGAGATTCGACAATACTTCAATCGTTATGGAGAGGTAGGTCGAAAATATTATTTATTTATTTTAAATAAATTAAAATTAATTTCTGTTTTCAAAGGAATAAGTAGTAATAACTTTATATTTTATACTTTATTTAATTATAATATTAAAAAAAATATATTTACCAAAAAAATTTAAAAAGAAAGATTTTTAATTCTGGAATGATTTTCTTCATATTTTGATTAATATTTTTATTAGTGATAAATAAAAAATAATTTTTTTTCAAAAGAATAATCAGTAATAATTTTATATTTTATTTTATTATAATAATTAAAAAAATTTATTAAGATGTTTGAAAAGACAGATTCTTAATCCTGGAACTATTTTATACATCTTTTGATTGATTTATAAAACTAGACAATTGTTGAAAAAGTTTTCGTTGATTTAAAATTAGGGATGTTTTTCCCATTAAACTTTCAGTTCCCAAAAATGGCAAATAATTGATTGACAAGATCATTGGTAGAAATGTCAAAAGCTGTCCATAATGAAACATAATTTTAGAGGTTGTATGACATTAAAGGAAAATTAAATTAAATTAGGCAAAATAATAATAATGAATAATATCATGTTTATATTTTGTAAATTAAAATATAATCTAGTATCATAATATTATATTTTTCATTAAATTTTCTGAAACATAAAACGATTTCATATAAATATTACTTTCGATAGTAAAGAAATATATTTAACATAGTTGATAGTTTTTTTTATAAACCAGAAGTAAAAGGTGAGAGATAAATAAAATATATAAACGATTTATAATTTTATTTAATTTTATTGCTTAATTTGTTATTGTTGTTAATGTCTTCATTTAATTTATCCTTATTTTGTTTTTTTAAAATTTTTGATGACTATTATTATTTTAAAAGAAATAATTTAATATTTGTTAGTTTTAATGTTAGTTTAATAACTGTATTTTAATAAAATGATTTTTGTATTTATGTAACAATAAAAAGTTATTATTAATAATAATGACAAAATATTTTAAAATTTAAATAAAGATTATTACATTTTAAATGACTTTTTTGCTCATTATGAACGTTTATTAATTGGTTGTAGTGTAATATGAAAATAAATTCTCAGAATTGTCTCTCATCATGTGAATCGAATCCCTTCCGTAAAATAGAAAACTGATCCTTTGAAACAGAAGAGATACTATTTCTAAGAGTGTAACCTTACTCTATTGACTTGATTATGAGTGTTTAGAAATTCCAGATTTAGAGATGAAGGCTTGTCTCTCCAATATGGGCCTCCCATTTCCTTCGAATGGTATTGAGCCTCTAGCCTCTTAGGTGCTTTAAATCCTTAAGAACGTGATATTTTGATTATTTATTTGTGCTCTTTACTTTTTACTTCATATATATTTATTATATTTATATATATTTATTAAAATGTATATTATAAATATAAATTCAATTAAATTTATTTTATAAATTAATGCTTTAATTTATTATTTTAAATATTAATTTATTAATTTAATTGACAAATTTTAATGTGTAAGTTATTAATTATAAAAAAAATAATAAAAAATATTAAATTAATTAATTAACTTATTTCTTTAGAAATAAATAAATAATAAGATGAGTATTTTAAAGAAACGAAATTTTTCATTTCTTGGAAAATTTATTATTATTTAATTAAAAAAAGAAATGATTTTTTTTCAAGTATAATATTTTTTAATCACTTTATGTTGCATAGCAACAGCATTCAAATTATTTTTTCTGTGAAAGAAATAGTCTTAGACGATGCCTTTAATCATTTTTATATAATTATTCATTAATACGATAATTAATAATTATATTAATTATTATTATCATTATTTTGAAATTATTATAATAAATCGGAAACAAAACAATATAAATATCAATAAAATTAATTAATTTTTTTATTTACTGGATTTTAATTTTCTTTAACAAATCAATATATTTTTACAATAATAAATCATAAATGTATCTATTATTATTAAAATATATTTACTTGACAATTCATTTATAAAAAAATTATTATTAATTAGCATTTATATATTGTAACTAAAGATTCTTCCTTTCATAATTGCAATGTCATATATTGCAAAAAAGATTTTTTAATATTTATTATTTTTTATAATCATTTTAAAGATTTTAAAAATAGATTAGGCAAATAGTATAGGAATAGCTGCCATTTTATTTCCCTTATATTTTAAATAAAATCAGCCTGATTGAATCTTTTTGTTAAAAGATATAGAAATAAAAAAGAAAACCCAGCCCAAGCTGAAATCAGTTAAACCATCTTTAATGAGAAAATTTTTTCATCATTATCTTAAATACATTTTATAAAAATATTTTGTTAAAATCTTTATAAAAATAATAAAAAAAATTTACATCTGATAATAATTTGGAAAAAAATAAATTTAATAAATTAAATTAATAAATAATAAGCTTTGACTTAATGAAAAGAAAAAAAACAAAAATCTTTTAATTTTATGATTTATTTTGTTTTAAAATAAAATTTAAAATTTTTTTAAAAATAATTTTCAAATATTTTTGGAAATTGACTGATAAGATAAAAATATTTTACTTTAAATTTGGATAATCATATATTATATAAATTAATTTAGTGTAATAACAGGTTGAAAACTGTGAACTGATGATGGATAAAGCAACAAATCGGCATAGAGGTTTATTTATTTACTTTATATATATTTTTCACATAATGATTATTTTATTTTATTACTTATAATAATGATTTTTTATTAAAAATATTTCAATCATTTGTTATTTTATACAAAAGTTTTACTTTACAATTGTTAAGTAACATTTTAAAAAGTTTCATTGCTAAAACTTGTTTTTTTTCTTAAAAATTTGAATAAATTGGAAGTAAATTTGTTTTGGGATTTGTGAAAAATATTAAAGAAATAATTGACTATTAACAAATTGAATGTTTTTTATCTAAATAAATTAATTTTTAAAAAAACTTTATGTTAAATTGCAAAAGAATAATAATGTATATTATAATATATAAATAATATCAATAGGTTATTTGTTAATTGTAGTCACTTTAATCCATAATTAAAAAATAATCTAAATAACGCTTTTTACCAAATGTTTATTTTTGTGAAATTCTGTTTATTTAAACAAATATATTTAACTTTAATTATTACATTTTAATGCATTTTTAAAATTAAAGTATATTTATCTGATATTAAGATTTAGGCATTAGGATTATGTCTATATTAACCAACTAAATTTAGTATAAATGATTTATCATTAATTTTTGGATCAAATAATTTAATTAATAAAATGTAACAAATGTCTCATTTTATCCTAAAAATGTGTGCTGATATTTATTTTACATTTTAAATTATTTTTATATAACTGTTAAATCATTTACAAAGATGACAGGAAGTATCTGAAAGGATTTTGATCAAACATTTTTAAATTTTATTTGACGATTTTATTGATTTAATTATTTCCGCCACTAAATTCAGAGAATGACAATTAGAAGAAATCTTATTCATGAAAATCTAGAAATTTATTCTTTACAAACGTTTATTATATAATGTAGATTTATAAATGAACTGAAGGGACTTAAAATAATGGTTTCGCTGTATTGCACTACATTGGCATGGTTCACCAATTCGGAGCTCAGTAAATGTAAACTCAATATAGGAATTGTTTCAAAGCATTTCTTATCATCAGTTTCAGCTTAAGGTACAGTTTGAACACATACTAGACAAGAAACAGGCTTCTGCATGAGTTCACAATCGTCACATTATCATCTTCAAAATCGACAATCACTTCAGCCTGGGGCGTGCAGGTGTCTCACAGATTGGGTGTAGCTTCTTTAAAACCATACGAATAAAATGCATCTCACGGATCATTTAATGTGGCTCACATTAGGTCAGGATTTGACTGAGGTATATTCAATTGCTTTCTCTCTGTGTGAAAAAATATGGATGCAAGTGGCATTATATTGTCGAGAATCCAGATATCCAGATCTTCTTCAACAAATGTGAATAGCAACAATGTGCGATCTCTATACTTAGCTTTAAAATCTGCAGAAAGAAATGCTTACTTGATGAGATTAGTCATTTTTGCCCTCTCCCGGTTATTCTTTTCATAAAGGGGAAACGTAAGAGCAATAAAAAATGTGTTTCTTATGAGGGAGATACACCTGAAGATAAACTTGAAGATTCTATGTAAACAAGTAGAAAAAAATTAAATTAAAGTTCCACGTTACAGTTCCCTTGGATTTCTGACTTGATAAAATTTACCACCTTATTATGGCGGACGATAAGATATGACTTAAGAGTTGGACAGTTAAAACTACGTTGGTCAGAGTCTCAAGATTATTCTTCAATTTTTTACATGCAACAATATTCTAGCATGTACAGCCTACCTGAACAAAACAATTGAAATGACAGAATCCCAACAAACTTTGTCAATTCATTCTTAAAACAACCAGATTTTAAACATCTCAAGAGAAGATGAAAGCCAATCTACCTGTACTAAACCACCTAAATCAGGCAGCCAATTAAAAGAAAAAGGAATACTAGCGGAGTAAAACGTAATTTTGACCTTTTTCTTAAAGTAAATGGTAGAAGACACCTATTAAGAGTCACTAGGAAGACGTATCATAATAACAACGAAGATAAAATGGTCACTAAAAGAAACTGTGATTCAATGATTCTTTTTCAAAACATAAATAACATATGGGAGTATATTCTACCAGGAAAAAAGACACTATCTATATTTTTGAAATGCTGAAAGGAACCAGATTATCTGCGTAAGTTATAAAAGAAAAGATAGTTTTAGCCATAAGAACCTGACATGAAAGATGATCGAGTTAATACCAATGTTAAAAGAAGCATGGAAAATGGAAATGCATACCGAACATCGACATTAACTGTCAAATGTTAAGTACTTTTTTCTCTAAAGAGAATCACCATATACTCTTTATAAAGTTCCTTAATCAAATCAGATGAGTTTTGGAGAATTCTCATTTGTCCAAAAACAATTAAGTTATACTCAAAAGAAGTGGTGTAAAAGCACCTCAAATATTCATTTCTATAAACTTTTCAGAAATGTGAAAATTAAGTCATTACAATGATTCCATTCTTTGATCTACCAACGACGGAGGATGTGATGATAGGAGACACAACTTTATCTAGGGGACATTTAACAAGACAATTAACAATTATAATATTTAAGGATGCCAGAAAGTCAAACAAATCTTCACTAGAAATAGGGCAATCAATGTTATTGATATAAAAGAGATCATTTTGTATCCTAATTTTGCCAATAAGTTTCATGTGCAACTAACCCTCTAATTGTTTCAAGCTAATATTTTAGAGTTCATATTCTTGACTGCTGCTAAATGATTTGATTGCTCCTGTATATATGTTTTTCTAAGAAATTTGAAACATAAACTTTGAATAAAATGTGAATATTTACTTCTAATCTACCCCAATTTGTCTTCTATTAAAGCAAAATGATACATTTTATATGATACTTTATTTTTAACAAAAACCTTCTAATTTTATATGTCTCAATTAGAAACGGATTAAGTAAGCATTGTTAACTTCCTTATTTTACTTCAATGATCTTAAAGCAAAAAAATGTGCAAGAATCTAGATTACTACAAATGTTAGTTAATTGCAAAAAATATTTTAATTTTTAGTACCCTGGAAGATTTTAATTTTTTGTTTCATTATCTCAAGTTTTTCTTATCACTCTCTTTAATGTGTTTTATTTTCAATTTTAAAGGAACATGTTTTTCAAGGAAACTTCTATTGTTTTGTATTTTTCTCTTTTGTGAGACATTATGCATGGTGACTTACATTTTTTATTCATCAAATCCCCCTGTCTTTAAAATAAAAAGTAATCCAATCATATTTAAACTTACGTATAAAATCTTTTTCGTATGTATCAGAAAGATTTTACCAAAAACTTCAAGATACACAATATTAATATTACATCAAAGTTAAATTTAATTTTCTCTTTTAATATTTCAATGAATATTTGTTGAATATATGAAGTGACCAAGTCACTAACACACACACGAAAGGGGTACTTGAACTCTCAGTCGCTGTTGAGTCAGTGATCTTAAAAGTCAAGTGCGTATCTTCGGGATTAATCTTTTGCTCCAACACCATTGAGATAGTCGGAGGTTCTGTTGCTAACCGAGGATTGGTAGTTGGTATATCTTGTGGTGTGTCTGCTTACGTTATATTGCTTTCTTCATTCTTTGCACTTGTTGTCAGTTGAATTTGATTTTCTTCCTCTCTGTTCATGTCTACTCTGTGATCCTTAATCAGATGTCTTATTAGCTATCCTCTTGTCTTATAGCTTTTATTACATTTGTGGCATTTAAAATTGTTTGCTCCGTCCGGCTCTTCCTAATCACCTTTCTCTATATGATCCCTCTTCATGTGCCTGTTAAGTCCCTTTTATTCCGCAAACTCTTTGAAACAATCGTCTATAGGACACAAGAGCCTATGTCCACTACCTTGATGTACAAATGGACCTCCTCGAACGCCATAACAAAAAACGAAGTCATGATCTTCCCCTTCGTCATCGGAAGCTTAGTAAGATGGCACATAGACAATGATTCCCTCTTTCACACCATTGGATGGAATGACGATGAAGTTAAAACATACGTCACAAGAGTCGCAAAACAAAACATAGAAATGTGCGCCAAGCACTTTAGCCGACACATATACATTTTCAATGAGGAAATCATCAGAGACAGCACTGCTTAACCCCACGCAGTCAAAAACATCTAGTTTCACCCTGTAAAAGAGTAGAACTCTTCGCCGTGACGAAGTGAAGGCAGAGGCGCAAGCCACTTGTCAGGTATGGAGTCATCTTCATGTAAATGTCGATGTCTTGCATTTGATTTAACTACACCTAAGCGGTGCATTAAATTAAATTAAATTAAATTAAATCTCTCTCGGCCAGATAAATTTAGGTAAACTTGTTGCTATCCTTTCCAATCTTTCTTTCCTAGTGAGTCCAGCTATGTATGTGCTCTGTGAAATGGTGGGGTCTCGGCGAATAATGTGTTGTACAAATTCATTGTAATCAGCATCTTCGCCGAATAGCCATTTCACATCGACACATAGACATTCCTTCATCATTTGTTTGCTCCTTCCACTAATCTTCTTTCTAATTGCTATAGTTGCCCTCCACAGTCTCTGAAATATGTTCGTCTCTGTGGAGTCCATTTTGCAATGGAACGTGAGTCTTTCACATGCAATTATATCCATTGGATGTGGTAGCCCTATGTTTATAAGTTCCGTCCGAATCCTTTCTGTCTTCTTCACTACCATAACCATTCTCAAACTTAGGTTATTGAAGGCCTGAAGTTTCAGTATGCTCTTCTCTGCAGTCCCTAAGTTTTCACTACTGAAATAAACAGCTGGGAAGATACAAGTTTGGATAATTTTCTTCTTGTTCCTTATACTTAACTTTGGGGTCATCATTACCGGAGCCCCAAAGCGGCTGTGCTAAGTCCCCTAACACAGCCAAAGGGATGCTCAATCTTGGTATCACAATACATGATTTGTCGTTTGTAACAGGGAAGCCAAAGTTATCTCAGAGACTGAAGCGATCCGACCCTGTCGGAGCCTATCAGGGGCAGCCAGCACTCTTTAGTTTGGGTGGACCCTTTAAAGAACCTGGTAGCTCAATACCATTCGAAAGAGATGGGAGGCCCAACACACACACACACACACACATATATATATATATATATATATATATATATATATATATATGTTTTATATAATAAATTATCTCTATAAATTATATAAATATTTAAATAATAAACATCGATAAAAATCTATTAAAAAATTAATATTTATACTAATTTTTTATCGTTGTACGGACGAAAGTATTAAATTATGGCTATAGACAGTTTTCCAAAATCACTGTTTTCAAATTTCAACTGTTGTCATCGGTTGATCAAAAACATTATTGAGAATCATTCAATTGAATTCCAAAATCCAACAATTTCAACAACTATTGCTCCGTCAGTCAAGTACCAATATTATATTCTACATATCAAGATCCACATTTTTCTTTCCAAGGTCCGTACAACAACAACATCAATAGTCTTTAAATTGAACAGATCACCCGTAAACTAATATTGTTAATACGTATATATATATTATTGTTAAAGCGAGTTGATAAAATAAAATATTCTGAGTGTTTATTAATTCGTTTCAATATTTCACTGAATATTTGTTTAATATAAAAAGCATTTTTAGTAATACAATTAAACAAAATTAAAAAAATTATCTTTACTATATACTTAATTTTATTTTAAAATAATACAAAAATCTATAAAAATATTTCAGAGAAAAAATAAAACAAATTAGTTTCATTTTACAAGAAAAAAATATATTTTAAGTTTTATTCACATTTCCTTTTTTTCCTGTTTTTTTTTCATTTCATAAAAAACTGATACATGTAAAAATAAATTTGCAGATCAAATTACCTGTTAAAATAAAACAGTTAAAAAGAAAATTTTAAATTATAAAAAAAATGTTTATGAATAAGTTTCAGTTGTCACGCAATTTGAGATCATTCTAACAAAATAATTTGAGATAAATTTAAATTTTGAAATATTATATTAGCAAAAATCATTAATTAAAAGTTTATTTTAAATCATACATAAAGTTCGTGAAGCTGCAAAACTAACGATGATGGATCTAGAAAATAGAATCATTTTACATTCTTCTATTCTGTACTAAAGAAAAGTAAGAATTTTTCAACCAATTCAAAATTCATTCAGTAAATATTTACTTTATTACTATTGGGTTCTTGATCAAAATACGTTGACATTAACACAAACTTTATTTCTCCCACAATTTGAGTTTTTTTTTAAACAAATATTTCCGAGGAACTTTTGCACTTTATTTTTACACAAACCATTATAAATAAGAATTGATAAAAATATAAATATGGTTATTGTATATTTTACGAATTAAAATTCTATACTTATTTTAATAAAAAATTATAAAGTGAATTAAAATTTTGTCACAATAATTTTGTTTCGTCTTTTATTAAATTTCAATTTTATTGTACCTTTAAATTTATCTGTTTCTCAATTAAATTTTTCAATTCTATACTTCTTTTTTCTTCGTTTTCATAATAGTTTTAAAAATTACTTTGATTTAATAATATTTTGCAAATAGAATTTAAAATCACAATTTCCTTTAATTTAACAACTTTTAAATTAACCCTTTTTTACATAAAAAATAAAATTATATTTCCATTAATAATTACGTTTTCCAAAATAAAATTAAAATCGCATTTTCATTTAAGTCGATTTAATTGTTTTATAATTATATTTTGATTCCAATTAAACTTTCCAAAAAAAATTATAATTACATTTTTAATTTACTTCGATTTAATCGTGTAAAATAAAAGTTACAAAAATTATTTAGTTTACTTTCATTTCGCAAATAAAATATTAAACTTTATATTACTTTTGATTTTATTTCAATTAAATATTTTCATCAAATTTGAAATTAACTTTTTTACTTTATAATAAATCTTTACATAAATCTTTTAATAAACCTACCGTAAAATTTATTTTATTTCTTACATAAATTAATTTTTACATTAAATTTCTGAGAATCTTATTTTAACATATCTATAACAATATTTTACGGAATGTAATTTATTAATTATAAATTTTTAATTATTAATTTTTAATTATTAATTTGATAAGATTGTAAATTCAAAAATTTTATGAACTCAACAACGCTCCCAACAATTACCATAGACTAACATATTTTGTAAAGATATTTGGAGAGTGCACATCGCAATGTAATAATCAAAGGTACCAAGGATTACAAAGATGGGAAGTTTTCGATATCGCTTTTAATGTCAACACTCATATCAGTTATTACAAGATAAGTAATAACAACAGTAATAGGCAATAGATGCTGCCAAAATCATTGTTAAAAAACGATTTTCTGATCAGCCATTTTCCTCTGCAAAATTTGTATCAATTGAATTTAATAAAATCAACTGGACATTGTCCCATATAATGAAGGAAATTTGTTTGTATCATGAACGATTGGAACAGGGGTTGAGTGAAGTCAAACCAAATAAAGGATTTAAATGTGCTAAAAGATGCTTCAGAGCTTTCAATAAAATTGAAATTTGGTTATTGAAACTATTTGATCTGACTACGTGTCATTTAAATGAGACGGATCAGTTAACCATTATAACAGTATGTAGTATGTTACCGTTCATCCTGCACTAATAATTACAAAAAAGGTTTGCCACTCCTGGTGTATGCATAGACTGAAGTGCACTCAGGCGAGGTAATTGGACCCTTATTCTTTGAGGACGCATTTATTGGTTACGGCAGTGGTCGGCAAACTTTTTTTTGGCGCACCCTTATATTAGTAAAATATTAACCATGCACCCCCTTCGTAGTATGGGCTAATATTATATTTAAATTATATATTTTTAGGTGTATGTAATAATAATAAATGCAAATACATAAAAACAAATGAAATAAAAAAATCTAATTTTTCAAAAATCAAGAAATAAAAATATATTTTCAAAATTCAGTTTCATTAGGTTTACAAAACACAAGAGATTAATATAATTCAGTTCAGTTAATGGATTTAATATACATATTTAATTTTAGTGTGAGGAATGGGCTTGAATACTTTTCACTATATCTAAAATTTATGGAATGATACTCTGTGATACAGTAATTTGAAGATCAGGTTCCAGGTTTAATTTATTGCGGTACTTTGATTTAATAGCAGTCATCGCTGAAAATGTCACTTCACACAAATATGTGGATCCAAATGGTAGAAGTGCATCATTTGCTATATTTGATAAGTCGAGATACTCATTTTTTAGATTTAACCACCAAATATGTAACTCTTTTTCTTCAAACGCAACTTTTAAATTTACATCTTCCCTGATCTCAATCAATTGTTCTTGCAGAATGATAGGAAG
>MQRK01225841.1:6207-17856 GCA_001938485.1 Girardia tigrina
AGAAATGAGCACATTTTCGGTTTTATAGTGAGTATTTGAGCAATTAAATCACGTGCGATTTTCTTTTTCACTTTATTCGGATACGATTTGTACCGTTTTTGCAGACCCAATTTTCTTTGTCTGTAGTAGACCGCCTAACGCCTCGTTCAAGGACAAAGTTCAGTTCTCCCCACACCGAATTTGCCGAATCCTCAAACAATTATAATGGCTCTTATAAGAAATGTAACATACAATCAATCGTTTGAATGAAATTTAAGCATTTCATACTTAATGACCTAATAACATCTTGAATGAATATTATTTTCAACAAGTAAATGACTTTAAAATATAAAGGAAAACCACATATAAAAATTGTAAATTATCTAACTTTTAAAATGATTTTTTACTAATGTAAATAATTAAAACTGATTATTTAATTAAGTGAAATTACAAATGTAAATTTAAAAAATCTTTTATATTAAAACGGGTGAACTTGTAAGGACCAAAGTGTATATTTCCTTTTAAATCAGGGTCTAAATTTAAACCGGATCCATTAACATTCTATCCTCACATCCTTTTGCCGGCAGTTCGGTGTGATGGAAAACCCCGGCAGTTTATGAAAATGAGAAAGAATACTGCTTTAAACTAATTGTTTTTTTATTAATTATGTATTAATAATAATCTGATAATAATAAAAGTCCATTGAAAGGCTTTTAAATAATAATTAGGAAATAATTTCCTCTAAAATTTATTTAAATAATCTAAAAAATGTTAATTATTAATAAATTATTTTGAAAATAGTTTATATTATTTATATTTCATCAAATAAATAAATAAATAAAACAACAGTATTTTTTTTTATTTTCTAACAAAAGAATTTTTATATTTAGTAAATCTTTTTTATTTTCATCTAAAAATTTCTTTGTGAAAATTTATATTTTTTAAGAACGAAAAAAATATTGAAATTGTTGATTGTACAAATTTTATTTATTTTGGAATTAATCTGATATTTGCCGATTCTATCTCTTCCATAAATCCTCCTTAATTCCAAGATTAGAATTTGTATTGACTTATTCTCTTCCATTTTGCGGGAAACGCAAGAAATGTTTTCGAGTTTAACATTATTAAAATATGGAAATATGTTGAGGAATGTAGAAAAATTAAGCAATATTTATTTTAATATAATAATTTCATATACTTTTATATATTTTTAATAATTTTTATTGATGTCAAATTGAACAATGAGTATTCGACATTTGATTGTTAGTTAGGTTTTGTTAACTTGTAAATAAAAGTACAAAATTTAGTATAAAAAATTATATAATTTAGAAGTTATATTATATTTTCCGTTGATTAAATATTGGCTTTAATATTGTTATTATTTGGAATTGGAATTTATTAAAATTTAATATTTTTTCTTTAGACGTTTTTCAAATGTAACACTCATATATGAAAACATTACACAAAAATCTGAGTGATATTTATTTTCTATTTTTTGTTATTTTTAATTGTTTAAACAATACTTATATTAACTTCATATATATTAATAGATGTACCATAAATTTTCTTAAGTGTTTTTAACCAACTTTCCGTGGTCTGATTTAACTGAAATGTTAACCTGATTTGTAATCCCAATCACAATACGTAGTGCCTCCATTAAATATCGGAATGAAGGTCTAATAATATATCACTTTAATTAAATTTTTGTGATATATTCCTTGAGTATTACAGATCACTGAAATACAATTCTTTTTAATGTAGCATCTGCATGTGGTCGAATTTAGGCGGATCTTCAATGTTTCATCATAATGATGAATTTTCTCATGGAAATCTGTAGTGTAATAAAGTTTCTTGTTTTGAAAAAAAAGTTTTCGGCATTGGATATTATTGAGGATTTGATGAATGTATACCATGATTAAAACCCATTTAAAACTAATATATATAACTGGATTGTATAAATTAAAGATGATAAACAGAGAAAAGTACTGGAAAATCGTATGAAATTTTCAAACAAATTAAAGAAAAATTGGAGAATATTGACAAATTTGACTGTAGCATCCCACGAAGAATGACCTGTGACAGTTTAAATGTGACCAAAGGAAGTTTGCATTCCTTAACAAAGTCTAAGGGTCTGAGAAAGCTTTCTTTTTGGTTTATTCCACGCTTCTTAACAAATTAAATGTGTAAAAGCAGACTCGGTTCGTGTCAGGCCAATAAAATTTTTCTGTAAAACTTTGCGACAGTCGACAAAACCCCGTTTTCTCCCTTTTAACCGGATTCTTTTAACAACAGTCTAAGGTGTAGAAATTCCCAAAACAGACGTACACAAAAGAAACTCAAAGCATCAACTTGGCACTGGAAATCTTTCATGCTAACAATTTTATAGGATTAGCATAGCGCGGTTTTAATCAACTTTAATAAAAAGATTTGAAAATTAACTCCTGTTAGAATGTTGAGGAAAATGAAATCTCTGTTTTCTCTAGGATAATGTCCCAATACATTCAGATGTATACAATGCAAGCTAAATCGAGAAAGTATCCTCCCTATCGCCGGACCTAGCTCTGAGTGATTTGTATTTGTTCCTTCATCTCATTAAAAACACGCACGATGTAGATATTTCACCTTAGAAGCAGAATTAAAAGAGGTGGTACAAGACTTTCTGGAGAATCAATCATACAATGCTGGAGAAAGTGTCTACAGAATAGTGGGTCCTTTATTTAAAAATAAATACCTATATAAATTGAAGAGCCTTATTGTTTCTATTGTTTCAAATAAAAAAGTTCAGGTGTTTTAATGAGACCGTTTTTAATTTAGATCGCTGCTAAGTATGTAAATGAGAATTTTAAAACTGAAATACAAAATGTTTTCAATAGAACTTGAATTGGAAGATTATGTATCAAAATAATAAAGTAAATTCTCTTTCAAGATAGGCGAAGTATTTTCGTTCTGGAAAGCAGTTGAGGTATCGTTCTAAAAAGTAAAATTTTCTTCTACCAAAAAAATTCTGTCCTCTGTCTTCGTTTTTCCTATACAAATACGTTTTATAACTTTAACGCATTTTTACTTTATAATATAATAATATTATAAAACCAGTAACCAAATTGTTCATTTAAATTTTAATTGTCTCCATTCAACTGATAGTATCAAAAATTATTACTTGTCTGCACAATGGAAATGTTTCCTGTTTCAGATACATTGAAACGATATTCTTTGTTTTAGTTGGAGCTCATTTTACAAACTTTATTTTATTAAAAAATATATAAGAAAATATTATTTTATTTGACTTAAAAGTTTTATAATATATTTTCTAGTGTTATTAAACTTGAAAAAAAGACGTAACTTTTTCGATTTACATTTTGATTTAAGACAAATGAAATCTAATAATATGCATTTCTAATTTAATGTTTTTTGGAAATCTAAATAATAATATTTTATTATTTAATTTTGTGTTCGGTTCGGTATGACAATTTCAATTCAAAACACCAAAATTTTATTAATATAGCACAATAACATATTTTTCAAAAAAAATTTCGAGGAACAAGACACTTGATCCCGATGACATTTAATAATAATAAAAAATAACAAAAGTCTCAAATAAATATTATTATTAATTAAACATTAGCTTTCAGAAGGGTGACTTTAGAGCCAATGCACGTAGAAACACGAGTATCCTAACACGATTGTAGGTGGTCACAGCTCATTTTTGCTCTTTCATTCTAAGTACGATATCTCTTCTAAGCTGTGTCTTATGCCGGTAAAACCTTGAAGCAGCAGTGTTGCTTGTTTGTTGATGTCTTCATGATCCCATTCATGAACTTCCACTTTGTTCGGTGAAAGTGACTGAAAGTCATGATGTTACCCTTCAACTGAGTTTGTCGTTCTCACAATTCCTGCAGCCTCTTGCTGATTCCACTGTTAGATTTTAAAGAGTGTTAGACCATAAGCTGCATTACTACCCCTCAAGTGGCCACTAACTTTTTATTTATTCCATCTCCTAATACAAAATGGATGGAATTAAGCTGAAAAGACACCATGAGTACAAGTACAAAGGTTCCATCAGCAATCCAGGTCTTCGGGACCAAATCACCTCTAATAACCTCGGGATCGAGTGACATCGGGATTAAATGTCCGGGATTAACTGTACCAAGTTTAACTGTCTCGGGATCAAGTGTCGTGGATTCATTTTAATGTATTTTGAAAATTTCTTAAATAGATTTTAAAATTCAAAAATTTATGCGACCTCCCTAAATTCATAACATTGAATAAGACAAAAAGGTAGAATAATTTTTTTACTAGAATGCAGAAATGTACTTAAAGGTTTTGTGATCTTAAATATGCATATTATAAACACGCAGAAATACAGGATTTTTAATGAGGTTTAAAGCGTTCGAATATTTGATAAAGAGATCTATAACATCCATAACAGACTCTGAAATGAGAACTCTGTCAAATGTTCGTTTCCAAATTCCATTTGTTGAATTGACTAAAATACATCAGGTGTGACCAACCATATCATGTACTATTGAAATCATGAAAGTGGTTCTTTAGCCTTTACTGTTTTAACTAGTACCAATAGTTAAAATGGGATAAAAATTGAAGCAATTTTTTGCAAATATAAGATTATTCTGTAAGAATTTCAAAGGACAATCAAATGTTTTGTACAATTATTATACCACAAATCCCAAGAGCGCCATTCTTATAGACGGCCATTCTATTTTTTCTACACTTATATACCGCTAATAGCCACTATTATTATTTCAAATGTTCAAGACTGTATCAAGCTCATACTCTGCTTTTACGACATCGTGTTTCAGTCGTTACTCGACACATGTGTAACGGTTGTAACAGAATACCTTCATTTTGTATAGACTCATGCATTGAGCTATATCACACTCATACAAATTAAAGATGAAAAAAAAGCAAAAATTGAATTTCAGGATATCATTTATATGTAACTTAACATTTCTATAAAATTGTATTCCTCGTTATATTCCATTTTTATATTTGTACAATTATGTAACGATGTTGATTCTATTACTGAAATAAAATTTTAAACTTTGTTTTGTTTTTCTTTTAAACATTTCACTCTGAAATTGCTTACAAAAATCAATAAATATTTGAAAATTCTTTAAATTTATTAAATTATATTGTATCAGTACAAAAACAAAAACAATTCAAAAAGTATTCGGTGTCAGGCCTTGACAATAGAGATCTGTATATGGTGGTACAAGGGTAAAGATTCTAAACCTTATTTACTGACGAATTTTATAAAAACAAGATTAAAATATCTGATTAATTTATAAATGCCAGATTACAATTTCCAAAATATATAAATTTTAAAATGATAATTTAATTTTCAAAAAGATTTATTTATTTAAATCAGTTAAAATTCCAAATTACTTATTTTTGTGTATTTCAAAAATTATTTAAATTAATTCCAAAATTATGAAAGTTTAATGATTATTTTACTTAACAAAGTACGTATATTATAAATGAAACAACGAAATACAGGTTTGGCTCAAATGTTTCTGCCGAAATTTCAATAACAAATGAATATCAACAAAGTATTTAATCATCAACGTCACATAGGTTTTCAAAATATTCATCATCATGCTCAATGCATCGTTGCCACCGTCCCGGTAACTTGTTGATTCCGTCCACTGCGTGGCTCATCCTCACAGACAAAAATTCCACTATTGAATTTTGCTACCCAGTCGGAGCATGTTCTGAGGCCAACTGTGTTTTCACCAAGGATGTAGTTGATTTCTTTATGATTATTGGCAGTTGACAGTCCTCTCTTCCAGTTTTAATAAATGATTTTCTCTAAAATCTTCTCGAAACTGAATTTTCAGTACGAATACTCTCTATAAAAACGAAACACATTCGTAATAGATTTAAACAATGTTTAATTTCATACAAATTAAGTATTTTAATATAAAAGTTCTGTTCAAATTTTGAAAATTTTAACATATATTGTTAAAAAAGCTACTGAAGAGTACATGGTAAAAATTTCATTAACCGCGAATGCATAGAACTAATTTTAGAAAGCTTTTTTCATCGGCAGAAACTTTTGAACCCAACTTGTAAATAAAATTTATACTATTAAAATTACTCTTTGTAACAGTTGCATTCATAGTTTTTCATTTGGTAGTCATATTAACACCCGGACAAAGACTATATATATTTATATATATTCAGTATTGTGAATGGTTATTTGAAATTTTTGAAAATTAATTTCGTGACAGCTTTTAAAACAAATTGATTATTGCGCATGTTTCAAAGTTTCGTACTTCATCATCAGCAATCGAAATTTATTATTTGTTAGTTTTAATGTTAGTTTTATAAAATTTTATCTTTAATGGTGTGAGGAATGTTTTGAATTGTGTATTGATATTGTGCATGTTGTATGTTGATTCGGATTGTGCCTCTCCTACACAGATGGATGATTGATATTTTCTTTGATTCNTACTAATTAAAAATAATTTAATTTAATTTTAAAGTAAAAAGATTTAAAATAATTTTCGAATGTAATATTTATTTTTTAATGTAATTTAAAATTTTAATATATTAATTTAATATGTTCTTTTTTAAAAATGTTTAGATTTAATTTCAACCAATTAGATTCTTTATAATTAATAATTTTTATTAACAGATTTTCATTTATTGAAAATAATTAGTATGAACCGAGAAATATATTGAACAAGAAAGATGTCAAATAGTGAATGCGCTTGTGATAATAATAAATATTGTAAAACACATATTGATGTTGTTAATAAATGGAATTATTTCATTTATTTATTTTAAATATTTAATAATATCCTGAATAAATAAAATAAATAATAATATTGATTTTACATACGAATGATATCAAAAGCTTTCCAACTCAAAATAGGTAGAAAATCTATGAGTCCCATTTAGGCATTTATTTAAAACTTGAATTATATTTTCCAAATATTACATAAATATATAATGTTTTATGATTATTTTATAATATTATAAGAATCGCTAAAATAAAATATCAAAAATATTTTAGAATGAGCTATATTTCTTAGGTTTAAATTATAATAATAAATATTATAAATTAAAAAAAATTAAAACAAAAGAATAACGCATGTTCTTATACACTTTAAAGATAATAATTTATTTATTATATTAATTAGTAAATAGAACGAATATTATTGATGAAAACTTCATAAAATTAATGTATTTAGTTTCAATCATCAATAATTTGAGAAGTTTTTTTTAATTATTAATAAAGCAATTATTATTAATGTTTTCGTGTCTCCCTTCGATTGTCAATCATTTACGTATGAATATTGAAAGAAAGAAAAATAAACTTTTATTTCAATATATAACAAGATATATTATATTTTATATATAAAATAAAATAACATCAGTTTATATTTAAATCGTAAAAAAACCACTGTAATTTTGGTTTTTGTTTGTCATGTTAGTACCAAAATACGAAGGATAAATTAATAATTCTGTCAAATATAAATTAATAATGATCTTCTTTCGTTGAATAAAAAATAGGGACTATTTTTTTAAAACTTTTTATCGATACATTTATATTAATTTATAACATGGAGTCTGATGGGAGCTAATTCAATTTATTGATTAAATAGCTTAATTAAATCGTTTTTTTGAAATTATGGTCTGTTAAAAATTGACAAAAAATAATAAAAAATAAAAATATTAAATAATAATAACAAAAAATGTTATTAAATATTTTAAGGATTAAAACAAATTTATTTGGATCCGCTTTGAGCATTGATTATTAATTGTTCAATGAGAAAATCTTATGGACGAAGCCAGCTAGGAACGCCTGCTACGAAAACAGTTAGAACAATTCGCAGTAAAAACTTTTCAATTTCGGCGGCTATTTGTAAAACGGGGTTGTTAAAATATGAAGTATTGGAAGGCTCTAATAATGGAAACACTTTTATTTCGTTTATAAACAGGCTGCTTTCTTTCTTGGCGGACAATAATTATGAAAAAAAGGTTATTATAATGGATAATTGCGCAATACACAAAGTTGGTGGAGTTTGTGAAGCAATTACGAATGCTGGACATGTTTTAAAATTCCTTCCGCCGTATTCTCCACAATTAAATCTGATTGAAGAAGGCTTTTCAAAATGGAAAAATGGAATCAAATCTAAAAATGTTGTATGTGCAAGTGAATTGATGGAAGCTATTCTAACAGGGAAAGATTCAATCACATCAGAAGATTGTTTTGGGTTTTTTAATGATACTCAACGTTATGCTTTAAAAGCAATGAGACGTGAAGAATTTTGAATAAATAAAAGTTAGGAAGAAGAAATATTTTTAAATTACTGTGTATCATTAATATTGAATATATTACGTTTGTTGTTATAACGTTTATATTTTTTAACAAAATTAAAGTTTAATTATCTTTAAAATAAGTTCTGATTTTAATTGAAACATTTCTGATTTTAATTGAAAAACCTTGTAATATTCGAATGGTACATCTACTGTTAAAATTAAATTTCTTAATATTTTATTCTTCGTTAATTGGTTTAACATTCAATTATAATTATTCTTTTAATACAAATTGCCACTATTGCAATTTTAAATAAACATTATGATTTTTTTTATTTTACCACCTAATTTTTTAAAAAAAACCATTTAATTATAATTATATTTTTTATACAAATTTGATACCATTTTATTTGTAACTAAAACATTATGATTTTTATTTTACAACTCAATGTTTCAAAAAACATTTGATTATAGTTATTTTTGAATACAAATTTTGAGTTACAATTACTTGTTATAAATATTAAAATTTTTATTTAAAACCTAATTTTATTTACAATGTTTGTTAGTCCGAATTATTTATTTCCAAAAGTCAAATTCTAATAAATTAAATTTTAATTACCATTTGTATTATTAATCCGAAACATTTGTTTTTTTAAAAAATTTATATAAATAAATCATTTGAAATTATTTAATTATAAATATGATATTACAAATTAATTCTTCAAAACTTTAAGTCACAAAAACCCCTTACAAAATTAATTTCATTAGATTCAAATAATAAATCAATAACATATCAACCCTTTCTGAGTAGGAGAGTCACAAATCTAAACAGCATACTAAACTTACAAAATTCCAAATTTTCACTGACACAACTGATAAAGGAATAAAAAAGAAAGTGACAGAAAAGAAAAAAGAATAAACTGTGGCTATTACATGCCAATGCTCCAAACAACACATCCAACCTGTCAACAGTAACAATTGAGTCATTTGGATTATCTCCAAAGCTTCACTCATCATACAGTCGCGATCTTGCTTCTAGTAATTACCCCTTCTTCCAAAAACTGAAGATAAATTTGCTAGGAAAATTCTCTGAGAGAAAGAGAATAGAATTGTGAGCAGCATTTGATGAATTTGCTGTCTTAGTATCCAAAAACCGTCTATGAAAAGAGCATTTCGTACCTGGTTTAACAATGAAAAAATGTGCGGAAGATGGTGGAGCTTACATTGAGGAAAGACATAGAATAATTGCTTGTTTATTGTTAAAAATTTGAATAAAATTAGTAGCTAATTTTTAGGCGACTCTAAGTACTTATGGGGCCGACCGTGCATATAGCAAATAAATATATAAAATTTATTATTTCAAGAGATTTATGATAGCGAAAACTCACCAGTTTTAACGATGCGACAAAAAAATCAGTCATTGAAAAAAACAAATAAAAATCGATAATTCATTCATAATTTAATTTTGGTTTTTTAATTGTTAGGTGAAATGTTTTTAACAAAAAACATTTTTAAAAAGAAAAAAATGTTTATTTGAAAAACAATTTATTAAATCAATTTCCACATAATTAATCATCACGAAAAAGATAAATTATTTTTATCGAAATGAAAAAGGAATTTGGTTCATTTTAAACAACATTTTCGTTGTCGATTTAAACAAATTATTATAATTAATGACGGTTGCGAAATTGAGAAGCAAAACTGCAATCTCAGACGGGACAAGATCGATAATTCCCGGGAAGAAGAGTGTGAATTAAGAGGTTGGGAAAATAAATTAATAAATGTACATAATTATTAATTGCAATTGACGACGATTCAAACAAAATAAAACATTTCAACCACTTCACAATTGCGAATAATTAAAATATTCATTAAAAATAAAAATCTTTTATCTTTCACATTGTTTTCTTTTAATGCAGTTAATTTACCACTTCTTTAATTAAACTATTTTTATATATCTTTCACAATACTTATTAAACATATTTCTGACTGTAATGTGGAGTTTTTGCACCCCTAATTTATGTATAAAATTTATTTATTTATAATTATTTTATTTATATTTAAGATATTTTTTGTATCAGTAGCGTCTGACGAGCCTTATGATAGGCAGCCGCTTTCAGACGGGTGACTAATATATATGACTATATATATAGGGTGTTCCAAAAGTAATGGGAGGATGTTTGTATTAATCTATCTCCAGAATGGCATTTTATTTCGCAGAAATTCATATTTATGTTTTAACACTACCTATTCTGATTTATTTACAGATGAATGGAATCTCGACACGATGTCCTCTTGAGGAGAGAGTTAAAATGGTACTCCTCAACAAACAATTTTAGAATTATGAAGAGGTACGAAGACAGGGGAATCTTCATTTTGGTACCTCACCTCCTAAGTTTACGACGATCAAAGTAATGTTTGAACGATTTCAGCAGACTGAAAGCGTTGAAGATCTCCCCAACTCAGGGCATCCAACTACATCTACAACGTCTGAACGTCTCGAACAAGTTCAACAGTAGATCACCGCAGATCATTCAACGTCTGTATCTCGCGGGGCAGAGCTCTTTACCTGCCACGAAAGAGCTACCACTGCCTACTTGTGAAACTTGATTTTAAGCCCTACTATCCGCAAAACGTGCCAATGCTCAGCGATTGCGACTTTGCTAGGCGAGAAGAGTTGTGGAGAGATTCGACGCCAACCATCACTTAATTGACCACATAATGTGGACAGACAAATCTTTGTTTCATCTGTCTAGATCAGTGTCACGACACGTAAATGTTCGGTGAAGTCCAAAAAATCCACACGCTGAAGAGCAAATTCTAAACTCTCGCAAGGAAATTATGGTTTCGTGTGAAGTACCTTCGGCAGGTGTCTTGAGACCTTACTTATTTTATGATCCAGTCAATGCTGATGCCTATCTACACCTGCTGCACACAAACATGTGGCATAATGCGAGATACAAGAGTCTTAATTTCCTGTAAAACGGCGCTCCTTCCCGTTACACATCTGCAGTACGTATCTAACTCGATCAAAAGTTTCCTCCGCAAAGGATTGGTAAAGGTGGACCAATGGACTGCCCCCTTCGTTCACCTGACTTAACTGTGGGAGATTCCTTCCAGTGAGGTTAGTGTACCGCACAAGGCCTGCTACCATAGCTGAGAAACATTAAAGAAATACTACAGGATGGTCAAAAGATCATGCAATGCAGCGTATGAGCGGTTTGAACAGTGCACCACCGTGAGTGAAAACAATTGCATATGTGATCCCATTTAGAACAATCTTTACTTAACTTTGCGTTTTCCTTTTATTTTGTCAGATATGCATACAAAACAATTTCGTCCGTTTACTTTTGAAACACCCATATATATATATATATATATATATATATA
>MQRK01225848.1:12878-34237 GCA_001938485.1 Girardia tigrina
AAAAAAATAAAACTTTAGTAATTTAGTTCCTCAATTTTTTTAAGAAATAATTAAATAAATTTATTAAAAATAAGTTTAATGTAAATTAAATAAAAAAAAACAAATTGTTTTAATAATTGGCAGAATTTTTCGGGGAATAGAAAATCAGAGTGGAAATTGGAATTATCAGAAGATCAACACAATCAATCAATTTTTCAATATCCGATAATTAAGTGTGATTAATAAATATAATTTAGTGATGGATATTTGTTCTCCGAGTGGTGTTCCCACAGATTATAACACTGATTATGACATTTCGTTTTCTAGTCCACAGGAACTCTTAAGGAAGATTTCGACGATCGGCTTGGACATCATATCGTTATCTCGAATTACATGGGCTAATTTTAATAAACCTTTGTTATTGTGTCTTCTTATTGTTGGTTATTTTGAATGTTCTCTTATTTTTATATTTCTTTACATAAACAAAAATTTCTTTCCTTTACCTGAGTTCTTTTTATTTTCATTTAATTTTATTTTAATTATTTATATAATATTTTTATTTAAAATGATAAACAGATAAATAACTTCTTATTATATCTATTAATTAAAACATTTTAATACATTAAATTTTTGTTTTTTTATACTCTATACTCAACAAAAGAGAAAAGGAACCGTTTTGTAGAAATCCGTATTGCATTGAGAATCAATTAATGTGGGTTTAACCAGAAAACAGTACACCATTTATTCAGCAATGGACCATGGAGACATCTTGAAATGAATAGATTAAAGGAAATATCTGGTAAATTGCATCGGATTTTGTGGTCCGAGACGTATTGAAGACATTCAACCAAGGCTGCTTGAATTATTTGGAAATTCCAAGTCATACTATATGAATAAAGAGGAAACTGTATCACTGCAAGATAATCAAACACAAGAGGAACAATTGTTGGTCTCGTAAGGAAAGCCAAAAACTAACTTTTTAAATGATTGCATTCTGGATTCAGATTGTACTGTGGACAAATCCTGCGGGAATGATGGATATTAGATATATTAATTATTTAAAATATTTAATATATGTTCTTTGATCGATATTTTGTTCGAAAATTCACGATTAAAAAGTATTTATGAAAATAAACTTTTCACGTTTTTTATTGAATCTTACATGTTAAATAATTATCTGTAAATAATTTAACCAGAAAACAGTACACCATTTATTCACCAATGGACCATGGGGACATCTTGAAATGAATAATCTTTAATGTAATCAGGATAACATGTGATAAGTAATTTTTGAACGACATTCTCATAATAAACATAAATATAATTGTTAAGTATATAAAAATAAAAGTATTTTATAAAAATAATTTGTTTTAACTAATTAAAGTCAAATAGAAATATTTACTTTTTACCCAAATTAAATATTATTTATATATAAACTGTAAGTAGCGTTTATGCCACTTTCATTATTATCACATTCTAAAGTCATAATTTAACACCACCAAAATTTATTAATATCAACAATTCACATACTTAAAAAAATTCTTATTAATTCAAATATTTCGCCCAAAATTAATTCATAAATTCTTTCGACTAAATTTTGAAAATTTACGAAATATAAACTTTAAATTATATTTACATTTTTTTACGAAAATTTTACAAAATTCAAATTCTAAATTATTTTATATTTTTCAAATTAAACTTCAGATTATATTTATATTTTTTTCGAAAATTTTATAAAATCTAAACCTTAAATTATTTAACATTTTCCAAATTAAACTTCAGATTATATTTATATTTTTTGTCGACAATTTTACAAAGTCTAAACTTTAAATTATTTTACATTTTTCTACGAAACTTTATCATAAAAACTAATTAATTTAAATTTACAATATACCATTGTTAAAAAAATTATTTCTTAATTATTGATTCGTTAATTATTTATTTAAAATTTATTTAAACTTATTTCATAACTGTTATCAAAATATATCAACTGTTATTACTGTAAACATATTTTAAATAAGTATTTATTTATCATATTTTACTTACATTTAATTTTTTTAATTTATTTCTTCTAAATTTTCAAATCAAAAAAATAATAAATTATTTTGGCGAAACTTAAATTTAAACTAACCCCTCATATAAACAGTTAAATTAAAATAAATAAAAAAGGTAAATAAGGGGAATAGAATCGAAGAATATTTTTATAAAAAAGATAATTAAATTATTTAAAAAGATACACAAACCAAAATTAAGTTGAAAAGAGGAGTATAAAAGAAGAGAACTTTTACAAGAAAGGGCCCCCAGAAAAAGTTCATATTAATTAAGAAAAGAATATTTTTAATTAAGGGAAACGCCCTGAACACCTGGTATTGATTTCTAAAGTTAAAAGGAAAATTTGAAAAGCTTGAAGTGTACTTGAGTGGGAAAGACATAACACCTGCTCGAGAATATATAAGAGCTCAGTTATTGCAAAAGTTGAAGACGTGAAAGAACTTAAGCTATTACAAAATTGAGAGAGAAAATTAAAGAAAATCACAGAGAAATACCAAGGTGCTAAAAGCCAATATAATTATATATTTTCGGTAACACATTGCTATATATTCTTTTTAGTAAAATTCTCTGTGGGCAAAAGAAATATCTTTTCCCACCCTATCTAAACTCTAAATTCATAAATAGAATAAGTTGATTTTCCAAAACATCTTTGAATAAATCATTTAAATTAATCAGATTGTATCTGTAAATAATAAATATATATTTGAAAATATAAACCTCGTTGTTTTGTTTTCTACTTTACGTTCAAGATCAATTAATATCCCAACATAACAATTTGAGTAACATATTAGGCAAATTAATCAAAACACATAATTTACACGTAAATATTAAGAAGGCATTCAAGATTATCATTATTAAAATAATTCATAACTTAACAAAACACAAAGCGTTACTAATATGTCTGCATATACGTTTTTTTACAAAAACGGATAAATTTGATTATAGGCTAAATCTATATTTTTAAATAAATTCCCAATTTAATTAACTACAAAAGAAATACATAAATTCTCATTTAAAATATGTAAACTCTCAAAAAAAATTTTTTCATCAAAAGCATAAAATTTTAGTTAACCGTTAACCTCACACTACTGTTTTGTCAGTTATCCTTCGCATACCGGCCTGAGAGGCCGGTATCAATTTATACCACATTTAAATTAGTTAAATTGAATAAAATTATCAATAACGATATTTTTCATTAAAAATTAAATTTTTTATTTATATTTTATCTATTTTCATGAAATAAAAATATGTTAATTAACTAACAAAATAGACATAATATATTCTGATCACAAAATAAAACTATTTGCCATTCTTCAAATATCTACACAAAATAAAACTACCTTATTTTTATTTTTTTTATTATTTCAAATATTTTTCACAAATTATTTTAGCATGATTATTACAGGTATGCTGAGCGCAACATATACAACATTGAAATATTCTTCTTTCCGTTTCACATAAATGACATTGTTTACGTCGTTTCTTTTCAGATGAAGTTGAAGGTGCCGTAGAATTTTCGTGTTTGTTTGATCAATATCTTCTGATTCGTCACTACTGTATTTATATTCTTCGTCCGAATTTCGGGTTTCTGCTAGCTTACAAATTTCTTCATCATTCTAGATGCGAGACAATTTTAGGGATATTTCTCTAAAAATAATAAATAAAACAATAATTAAAATAACAACATTCACCCATTTAAAAATATATTTTAAGACAATATATTTCGACAGATCTACCGTCATCTTCAGGTCACTAATTAATAATCAATTCACCTGTATATAAATACAAAAATGACGATTATTCAATCCATTGCATGGAATCATGCTAATCAAAAATTCTCAATAAGCTGGTTGAGACTGCCGATTGAACATTGATTTTAAGGCAACGTGACCTAATTAACAATGCTTCACACGGCACTCTCTCCCAATAACTGTCAAAATGCTTACACAGAATTTTGAAATTATCAAAATTAACATCACATTTACATTTTTTCCTATGTTCTGCAATATTAATCTTACTCTCTTTTCGACCATGTTCTTGAATTCACTTACAGAGATGACAAGCAGTCTCTCCAATGTATGTGGCATCGCACCCATTATATTTATATCCATAAACAATATCAGAACAAAGTGTTAAAGGTGTAATAGATTTATTACTGAACATATTTTGAATTTTATGAGATCGTGATATAATTTTTAAATTTAATTCATTGTTAGTTGCTTTTAACAATGCATTTTTAAAGCTTTTAAATCCTTCAGAATAAGGTACAATTAAACAATATTTAGGCATATTATTCATATCTAATGATCCTTCGATTTCTTTCTTAGATTCATCAGAAGCCAAACTCTGATTTTTCGAAAAATCTTTCAAAAGTATTTTATCTACTGTTTCCTTTATTAATTTTTCTAGAAAAGATTTAGAATAACCATTTTTATTTAACAACGAACTTAGTTTATTAACACTTTCTACAGATTTAACTAAAGTGGAGGACAACGACCAGGAGCGATAAATTAAACCTTTAATCATGTTTCTTTTATACTTAAGTTCACAAAAACTATCTGGTGAAGTATATAAACCTGTATAAGTTTGCTTCCTATAAATTCCAGTCTCGTAACTAAGAGATTTTCTTTCAACCAAAAGATCCAGAAAAGGTTAGACTCCATTCTTTTCATTTTCAACTGTAAAAGTAACATTTGAATGTAACGAATTCATAAAATTTAAAAATGGAAGTACATCAGCCTGATTTTTAAAAACTAGAAATATATCATCAACGTATCGCTTATATACTAAAAGTTGATTTTCATCAAACAGTTTAATTTTATTTTCAATCTTTGAAAGAAAAACAGAAGCTAATGTTGGTGCTAAGGGTGAACCCATAGCAACACCATCAGTTTGCATATACCACTCATTATTAAAAAGAAAATGAATATTTGATGTAGCAAAGCTTAATAACTCTCGAAACCCAACCTCGTCGACAATATGATGTTCTGAATCATTATTTTTCCATAGATCACAACACAAATTTAGAGTTTCAAGCAAAGGAACATTTGTATATAAACTAGAGATGTCAAAAGAAACCATAAATTCATCTTCATTCTGTACTTTATAAGTTGAAATGAAATCAACAAAAATTCAGATGATTAAAAAAAATTCAGGTTTTAATTTTGAATCTAGATATTTCGTGTGCAATGCCACATACATTGGAGAGAATGTCTGTCATCTCTGTAAGCGAATTCAAGAACATGGTCGAAAAGAGAGTAAGAGTAATATTGCAGAACATAGGAAAAATGTAAATGTGATGTTAATTTTGATAATTTCAAAATTCTGTGAAAGCATTTTGACAGTTATTTGGAAAGAGTATCATGTGAAGCTTTGTTAATTAGGTCACGTTGCCCTAAAATCAATGTTCAATCGGCAGTCTTAACCAGCTTATTGAGAATTTTTGATTAGCATGAATTCATGCAATCGATTACATAATTATCATTTTGTATTTATATACAGGTGAATTGATTATTAATTAGTGACCTGAAGATGACGGTAGATCCGTCGAAATATATTGTCTTAAAATATATTTTTTTAATGGATGAGTGTTGTTATTAAAAGAAGATTTTCATCCGGACTTCGTTTTATCAATAATTAAAATGATAAATAAAATAAGTTGTTGATTTAATAAATATATACATACCGGTATATAAAATAACTGTGAAGGACTCATGTGAAAAGCTCATTCTTTAAATTTTTGAATAAATAATTTTTTATAAATAATATTAGAAATAAGTAAATATTTAAAATCAAAAGTTTTCTAAACATTTATAATGTAAAAATATATCGTAATTAATTTTAAAAAGTTATTCTAAACACTTTTGTAAAAAAATTTAATTAAGACTTATTATTAACGTATCGTAATAATAATAAAAAATTGTAAATTACTGTAAAATATTATAAATTATTTTTGGTATTTAAATTGTATGGTATTTAAAATAATTGTAGGTAAAAATGCATTTAAATATTAATAATAAATTTTTAGATATTGATAAAAAAATAAAACGTTAAAATCTTTATTAATTAGAAATATTTCACAAAAAAAGAGAAATAATTTTAAACTAATTCTAAAATAATAAAAAAATCATTATGGTTAATTAGTAAAAATATGACTACAAAATTTTGTTGGTTTTAATTTAAAAATAAGGAATGTAAATTTTCGAAATAAGTAGAATTAAAATTTTCAATTTTACAATAATTTATCAGTTATTTATATTTATAATTTCATATTTTTTATATAAAAAATCTGGTCAAAAAGAAAACGAAAAAGTTCCTCGACAAACAATTTTTTATTAAAAGAAAAACTGTTAACTAAAAATTGTTTGAATAATTGTTAATTGTGTTATTAATAAATTTTTGGTGTTAATGAATTACAATATTGATCAAGAACCCAACATGTCGACCATCGCCAGCAGCTCCGAACAACTAATTTCGAGGCTTATACCAGACAAATTTAGGCGACAAGATAATGTAGAAACATTCATTGCGGCTTGCGCAAGATACTTCAAAGTGGCCAAGGTATCGGAAAGTATGCAAGAGATTTTGATAATTGGCTTATTGTCACACGAACTCGTACCAATATACGAAAGTGTGTGTCTCGAAGTGAAGGGATATGAAGCCCGGTTACGACGAGCTTTTCAGACGAAAAGCACGTTAATAGATGATTTAATAGAAGCGGTAAACTACGAGAGATCTGGAGAATCAGTGGAGGTATTCTTCGTTAAAGCAAAAAAGTTGGCGGCAAAATTGATGATGCATGAGAGGACAGAGAAAGGTAGAGAAAGGCCTTCTGATTCAAGCGTCAAAAGATAGTGACGTGAAGAAAGAAATCAGATTTAGAGAAGTGAAAGAATTAGCAGAGGTGAAGAACGTCATTAGGAAAGTAGACGAAGTCCGGAGAATGGAAAAGCCGGTGCACGCAATACGACCAACATATAGAGATGTGGTCAAAACAGGCACGACGACGGAAATGGTAACAAAAAATATGATGAGGAAGGGAGATACCTTCGGAAGACAATCTTCGATGCAGAACAACATCACATGTTGGAACTGTAAGGCAGTGGAACATAAGAGTTTTGAATGTAAACGTCAGAGGAAGATCACATGTCATGCATGTGGAGAAGAAGGTCATGTGCGACGAGAATGCAAAAAGGTAAGATGTGGAAGATGTAACAACCCAGGACATAGAGCTGAGGAATGTTACACGAATCTGAACAAACAATACCAAGGAAGAACGGATTATCAAAGGAGAACCCAAGAGATAGCTGACAATTCTCAGATTCACAAACGAAAAGTCCAGGAAATCGGAACTCAGGCGACTACAGAAGATGATTCGAAAGAGGAAGACAGATCGCGATGATGGAGAATGAAGAATACTGAGAAGAGCGAGAAGATATAGAAAAAAACGAATCGCGCCAAGACGACGAGGAACTGATCTTGGCATTGGAGTAAGTTTTCTTAAAGATAGACCAGATCATATAAATTATATATATAGTAGTAATAATTTTAATAATATAAATAGAATAAATAATAAATTAAATATAAATAACATAAAATATGAAATTAATGAAAATAAGTCAGAATTCATGAGTGAACCGAAATTCTATCAGGAACCTGAAACAAGTCAAAAAGTGGCGAATTTCATAAAAAAAGGACACGTATGATGAAAGGGAATTGTTGATAATAAATAATTATGAAAATGTACCAATAGTATACAACAGATTAGAGGGTCGACCTAGTATCAGAGTCATGATCGAGGACACAGAAATTGAATGTGTATTAGATACGGGAGCAGCCTTAAACGTAATGACAGAAGAAATACTTAAGAAATTAAAGAGCATACGAATGGAACAAACAAATCAGAAATTGACAGCAGCAAATGGATTAAAAATGGATGTTAGAGGACAAAGACAATGTTTTCCAGTTACTTAGCATAAATGATATTAAGATTTTGTGCAAGCATTTTAAAAATTATTGGGAGAAAGTGTAAGGTGAAGCATTGTCGATAAGATCATGTGATCCATAAATCAATTTTCAAACAGCAATCCCAACTAATTTGTTAAGAGTTTTCGATTAGACTTACATAAGTGATTGCATAATAGCTCATTTATATTAAAGTAATAAAAAAGAGCATAATCAGTAGGGCAACCAAAATTATGCGCATATTTTCATGTGAAATATGCACATTTTTTAGCAAAAATATGCCTTTTTTACGAAATATATACAAAAACACTCAAAGACTAATTTATTGATGTATTATAGCACAGCATCATGTACTGCTTGACCGAACTAGGTAAAAATCTCCTATCCTTTGTGATTATTTTTCCAAGAATAGAGAAGGATCTTTCAACTGCTATTGTTGTTGAGGGGACTCACAGAAGTTCTGATGCCATTCAGATGTTTAAATCTTTGTCTTCATTGATTCAATTATAATCAAAACGGTACATTTTATTCATTATATATTGTTTCAAATTCAAGTCATCTTCATCGAACTTAACATCTGATGCAATTCTTTTGGCATCATTAATTGAAAACGTTGCTGAAATGGTATCGTATATCAATAATGCTAGATGTCCATATTTTCGATGGATTTCTATAAGTTCGTCTCTTAAACCCTCGACAACAGTTGATCTTTGTGCGTTCGTAAACAATACACCATCGCCATATCATTTCTTCTACCACCTCTTTAATGTCTTCAAAATTTTCAGCATAAAACAGGGCAGCCATCAGCAAAGTACTAAATCTCGTGATTATTGACTCTGGAATTGTTCCTATTGATGAAAACATTTGCTTTCTGGTTGTATTTTTATGGACTAACATTTTCATTGCTCTAATCAGGCCATTGACTTTAGTGTACTTGGACTTAATTTTTAGCACACAATTGTGGAGAATGTGTATGAAGCAATTGATGTGTTTCATATTTGAGTACATTACTTTTAGTCGATCACCGCAATTCTTCATATAATTAACAGAATCAGTAACGAATAGACGAAAATTATCTCTTTTCAACTGATAATCTCTGATCGCATCATCTATAAATTCAGAAAAAACTTTTCCAGTGACGGATTTCGGCAAGACTTACATCAACTAAAAATACTTCATTCTGATCCTCCAGTTTTCTAACGATAAAATTACCATATTTATTTCCATTTATCATGCTTTCATCAGCGATAATATAATAAGGATGGTGCATTAATCTGTTTTTAATACGCTCCATTTGTTCTTTGTGCCTTTCTTCTATGCCAGAACGAACAGTTGACTCACACGGTATCGAAATATTGAGTTTCTGGAACATTTTAATAGCACTATCATTCCTCAACTTATAAAGTGGGATATTAGCACCCATGAATCCTTCTAAAATAACATCTTTAACTTCTTTTTTAACAAACTTGAAAGAAGACTGAGATAAGTTGGCAGAATCTCTTCATTTGATGTGGCCAGAATTTCTTATATGTTGTTCCACCAAAAATTTTCTGGTAACATTAATAACGGAACCACATAGTATAACCACATAGTAGAACCAACTCACTTCTATCGTTGATCATTAAGCTGTTGGGTTCAAGTTCATATATTCTGTAAGCTTCTTACTTGACTTTTTATTCAGTTTTATTACTATCATGGAGTTAAGAAATTTTAGAAATTATCTATTAAATCATTAAAATTAATGAAACGAATATACTGAGGTTACACATAGGAACTCGTACTTCCTAAGAGTTTTAATTTCTTCCTTTTCCATTTTTTAAAATACGGATTATTAAAACAAGATATCAATCATTTTATTTAATTTTTATTGGTATGTTCAATAGCCATGATCTGTAGCAATCAAACAAATAAAATCTGAGTAGCAAAATGTTAAATCATTGTCAAATTATAACTAATTGTAATAATTAATTTATTATAAATTACAAATTTAAGTTATTACTAATAATCCTCAACATTTCATTTATATAGGGTTAGGATTAGAGTTAGGGAGAGGTGTGAGGATTATGGTTAGTGGGTTATAGTTATGGTTAGGTTTAAAGTTAATGCTAGGCTTAGGTTAGGTTTTGGGGTTAGGGTTTAATTAACGCCCAATCACATTCGTCCTACAATACTAAAATTTTTTAAAAAATTTAAAATCTTCACTATGATAAAGTTTGACGGCAAAGAAATAGATGGAGTTACTAGAAGAACGTTGGAAAAGACTTAATAAAGAAAGACAATTTAAATATAGAGAACGTCAGCAAAAAAAATTCTGATGAGATTCAACGACTAAAAAATCGAAAACAAGTGAAGACCAAAGAAATTTCATCCAGTAAATGAAATTCCGAAGTGCTTCATTTTAATATTAAATTTAATTATGTTCATTGAAAGTTTTGAGAAATTAAATATTTTCTGTTGCTTTTTTTCACGGCCTGTGTGACTGACAAAAACTTTATATATTAGGTTGTATAAAATATAATGTTGTTTCTTGAATGGTCCTGATTTTTGATCGTTTTGAAAAAATCTTTAATATTTATTTATGTTTTATACATAAATCATGGGGATGCTAAAACTACCTTCAACTATTTCATCACCTCCAGAAAGCCAGAATTTTATGCAACCGGAATAAATAAACTTGTGCAACATTAGCAAAAGTGTATTGATGCTAACGGTTGTTTTTCGATTAATAAAATTGATTCTACGCTGAGATATTTGTCTTTAAAGATTAAGGTCAAAATACGACATTATTTTTAAAACGGATATAATTATTGGGTTCTTGATCAAAAGACATTATCATGAACACAAAAATTTATTTCTATAACAATTTGAATTTTTTAAACAAATATTTTTGAGGAACTTTTGCACTTTCTTTTTTACACAACCATTATAAATAGAAATAGATATAAATAAAAATATGATTAGTATATTTTTACAAATTAAAATTCTATATTTTTTTTAATTAAAAATTATAGTGAATTAAAATTTTGTCAGAAAGATTTTGTTTCGTCTTTTATTAATTTTTTAATTTTATTGTACATTTAAATTTACATTTAAAAGTTTCTCAATTACATTTTCCAAAATAAAATTAAAATCGCATTTTTCTTTACTTCGATTTAATGGTTTTACAATTACTTTTTTTAATTCCAATTACCATTTCCTAAAATAAAATTATAATTACATTTTCCAAAATAAAATTAAAATTGTATTTTTCAATTAGGTCTACTTAATTGTTTTACGATTATTATTTCAATTCTAATTACCATTTCCAAAAAAATAATAATTACATTTGTAATTTACTTTCATTTAAGTTACACAAAATAGTTTAGTTTACTTTTATTTTGCAAATAAAAATATCAAACTTTAAATAACTTTTTTATTTTATTTCAATTAAATATTTTCATCAAATTTGAAATTAACTTTTTTACTTTATAATAAATCTTTACATAATTTTTTTAATAACCCTACCGTAAAATTTATTTTATTTCTTATATAAATTAATTTTTTACATTAAATTTCTGAAAATCTTATTTTAACATATTTATAACAATATTTTACGGAATGTAATTTTTTATTTAATAATTTGATAATATTCAAAAATTTTATATTTTATGAACGCTTCCAACAATAATAATGCGCCTTTTGCCAAAAATTATTATAGCCGGATTTTATAAGAGCCGATTACCTGAAAATGGAACGTACAAAACAGTACTTATTTAAGTGTTACTCTCTGAAATAACATTTAAACATACAGCTGTATTGACTAGCTGTTTTCATTACAATAATCGTCTAATTCAACCAAACCAAAACAGTAAATGGCATACCGTACATCTTATTTGTAAAATTTAGAGGACAACACTTGGATGTGACACAAAATTGAGTTAAGAAAAATGTAAATTAGTGGTGTTTTACAAAACTATCGAGTGTAGTTTGTGTTTTACTATGGAATACAGTGGTGGTGACAGAAAATTACAAATTGTCTAAATTTCTGAAATCATGTACAGAGGAGGAATGATTTAACAGATAGAGGCGGACTTTATGTAGCATTTGAAAAGTTTCAAGGTGTGATAGGATTTTTTCATTAGCATTACCGGAACTTTAATCATTAGAAAGATCACTCACGGTCTCATTCTTTGACAACAGAAAATGGGTTGTAGAATTATCCACATAAGTTTCTTAGTTATAGCTTACTTGGAATGTTTTAAAAGTGTTAACATAACTGAAAGTATAACTAAGTGGCTAGCATCAAACGACATGCACACAGCAAATTTTATTATAGCCGATAGCAATTATGTTTATTTTTTCTTCAGTGGACCGAAAAATATTTTATAATAACCAATTTTATATTATAACTGATATAAAGTACAAACATTTCAGGACTCAGCTGCTGCCGCCATGAAAAAATTTTATTATATTAAGATTAAAAAATATTTTCAAATTTTAAAAATTTATTAATAAAAGAGAAACTTTCACTTATGTATATTTATTTAGCTTTTCCGCCATACATGAGGCGCCCTTTTCTCGTTATAATTATTTCAGTAACTCATATAATTATGATATTAAAACACAGCATAGGAATTACATTAAAAAAATCTATTTGGGACAGGTGCGGACACTCAGCGGTAGCGATAGACGCAAATTGCATGGTGATATTGGGAGGTTATTTGGGTCCAAACACGAAGGGTAGTGAGGATATGTGGATGCTGTCGAGAGTAGAGAGCGTGTCGCAAATGTGTCACTGCGATAACCCAAGTGGCATGAATGTGCCCGTTAATTCTAGTCGAGACAGCACCGGTGTACATGGGGGAGCAATTTGGTACTGGACAGAGTTGCGTGTAGACCAATCACTACAACCACTCTATCAGTTCATGCGCAGCGCAGTTATTCTGCCGCGTGTGAACGCGCGTCCCAGTGTTCTCGTAATACTCGGGGGCGCCAGTACCGCCGTTGAGGATTCTCTGTTCCGACACAATCCTCAAAATGCATCGCCTTTCTGCGAGCCGCATCGAGCCAATAATAGATCGAAAGAGGAATTATCTTTCAAACGTGATTTCTGCGCCTTAAAAAAGACCAATCAAATTATCATCCATTCAATCGATCTGAGCTCCTTGACTACGACTTGTGATTCTTGTGGTCTGTGCAGTACTCGCTCTAACTCAACGATCAGATGGATTGCCCCTCTTGCCGAGCTCCAGGACCTCAGTAACGCTCCAAACATCCGCCAGGGATTCTCTTTAGTCGCCGGAGACAGTTCCATCTTTCTCTTCGGTGGTCTGGTGTATAAATCCATATTCACTCGACCCATTTATCTGCTGAATGACCTCATGATTCGCGATTACGAATCCGAGGATGTTTTTCTGAAGGCGTGTTCGGATTTGCATGAGCTGACTTATCGCTCTTCCACCATTCTGCTATGATCTATCAATCGATGTAAATACTCGCGTCGCGTTTCACTTTAATAAATCGATCTTCTATTTTTTTAAGTTTTTGATTTTTACTTGTATTTATTTTTATGATTGATTATCTGTTTTTGTATCTGACTGACGGAGACGAATTCTATTGGTAACATATTTTTTGTTCGTCTATGACAATCGTGGTTATTATTGAATATTAGTTCATGTCATAAGTAATGTCGTTTGTTTAATATTGATTTGCAATTAATTTGTGAGATTGATTTCAACACGTGTATTTAGCACATATATTTAATAATATTTTGTGGAAGATATAATTAATCTGGATAAGAAGAAAAATCATGGCGAGCTATCAACTGTCAGTAGATCATTTACGAAATTGTATTCTTTACCAATTTAATAAAAGCTGAAATGCTCCAGTGGCGACAAAAACTATTAATGCCGTTTATCCTGGAGCTCTGGATGTTCGAAAGTGTCAGATATGGTTTGGAAAATTTAAAGAATGCAATTTCAATCTGAAAAAAATGAAGAAAGATCTGGTCGACCGTCAACTAAATTTGGTGACAGTTTGCACTTGGTAGTCGAAGAAAATCCAACAATGACCTTGGACGAATAAGGCGCTGAAATATGTATAAACTTTTTATTGTTTTTTTTGTGTGATTTTTATTTATGTAATCTATTTTTTTTATAGAGAGCTTATGTTAACATTTTAATTTAGGACTTATAATTTGTTTTTTTACATTTGATTTGTGATCTGTAGAATATTTATTTACTTTATTTTTTTATCACATTTTTTACAAAGAAAATCGGTGATTTATCGTGTTACTATGAACTTGCTAATTTATCGAGTGAAAATATCGAAAATGTCAATAACAGCATATGCCATATCCATTATCGCCGACACTTTAATCAAAGAACATTGTATTTGTCAATGATTAATCACAAACATTCTGAGAATAGAAAGATGAAAAAACAAAGATCGACATTCGCAATTCAAATAATCAACTAAATCTAATGGAATACAAAGTTTAAATTAATCAAAAAAAAATATTTTTTTTGTTTGGATAAAAAAATATTTTTGAAAATCTTCACCAAAATTATCGGATCGATCCTCAATGGAAAACGACACGACAAAATCCAGTTGGAAATAGTAAATGAAAATAATAATCATCGCAGCAATTCGTAATAATTTATAACAAATCCAAACTCAACAAGATGATTTACTTTCAACAAAAATGAATTCATGTATTATCAGTATTCGATTTATTATTATCATTCAATTTGTCAAAATTTGAAAATCAATTTGATTTTTTTTTCGGCGTTCAAAATTTTATCGTTTTTAATTGAAGCCCAATGGAATTTAAATACGGAAATTTGATTTTTTCTTCGAATTTCGTTTCGGGTAATTTATTGAATGTGAATTGAGTATCGGTCGGTGAGGATATCGCAAAGAAAAATCCTTTATTTTGGAGAACGAAAAATAAATATCGAATTAAAGGAAAATTTAATTTTGTTGTTTAAACACATTAAAACGAAGATTGAAAACAGAAATAAATGACTTACCGCGATAGAAGTGACTTAGTAGCAGACGTTAAATGATTTTTTGTTATTTGTTGCACTGAATTTTTGCGTCTTCAATAAAATTGTATCAACGAAAAAGGTTGTTTTTGTTCTTTCTTAATTTATAAACGTTCATCATATTTTACTTACTATTTTTATTTCGTAAATTTTTCAAACCGTTTTTTTATTTATTAGTAGAAGTGAGTATTCTGCGACTATTGTGAATACTTACTTTTACAACTGGTGTCAGAAGTGGGATTAATCTTTCCTACTTTATTTGTTTACAATTATTTTTATTATTAAATGTCAAAAAAGCGGATTTCTTTTACTAAGGAAAATTCCTCCCCTAACGATGGATTTGTTCCCCATATCACTAGTAGTGAAAAATTTAATACACTTCCAAATTTCTTCTTTGATTCTGAACTTTCCCCTTGGGAATGGTTTGCATTATCCTTAAATTTTTTTAAATTCCATCATATAACAAATGATTTAAGACAATGTTCGTTAATAATTAATAAATTACCTTCATGTATTTTGTACAAGTTGGGTGACTATTTAGAACTCATAAGAAATTCAGAAAATCCCATAAACCAATTAATATCCACTTTAAATAAACTATACCCCAGTCGATGTGAAAAAACCCTAAATGCATCTGAACAACATCTCGGAGATAGATCGCCCTCTGAATTCTTAAGAGAACTAAAATCTAAATTAAAATCTGTTGATTGCGGAGACTCTATCGTTTTAATAAAACATTTATTCTTTAAAGCTCTCCCTATCTCAATAAAATTAGTGTTGAGTTCAGTCGAAAATCAAGATCTTGATCATTTAGCCGAAATAGCCGATCGCATATTAAGTAACAATCCTCACGAGATTAGTGCTATAATGCCTAATTCCAGCCACGTTAAAACCCCTCAGGATACATTTAAAATATCATGTATTGAACAATTAGAAAATCTCAAGAAAGAAAACACCGAATTGCGAAATTTATTAGTCGAGTTAAAATCAGATGTCTCGAAAGCATTAAGTTCTTTCAAGGAGACGGACTACAAAAAAAACTCCCCAGAAAAGGTCGAACCCACTTTATGTTTTTAAAATAAAAATTTCGGACAACGTACTTTAAAATGTGTCCAACCATGTTCCTATAACCCTCGCAATTTAAACGGGTTTCTACCATCCACCATTGACCGTTAGTGGATGGCGTTTTTTCTGTATTTTCGGTGCGTCCTAGTAACTTCGATTCTAGTTTTCTCGTTGATTCAGGTTCTTCAATTTCTGTTGTACCGTTAAGATTCGCTAATTCCAGTTTTGATCTACTTAAGCCTTTATTTAATTTAACTGCTGCTAATGGAACTGTTATTCGCTCCTACGGTCATATACAATTGTCTTTAAATATCAATCACCATATTTTTCCCTGGAGTTGTTTGATTGCTAGTTTCACATTGCATCATTGGGGCAGATTTTTTGTCTCATTATAACTTACTAGTTGATTGTCGGAATAGATCTATCGTTTTTGGACAGGAACCCGTAAATTCAAATATTAAAACTAATAGTATTAATCATATTTTTAAACCACAATTAAATAAGAATAAAGTAAATACTATAATTCATGAATTCTATAACTCAAAAAAAAATAATAAAGATTATATTCCGATGACTCTAGCAAACTATTTTTCAACTACTAAGATCATAAATAATGTATGTCATCACATAGAGAAAAGTACACCTAAAATGAAAGAGCCGAACAAAATATCTGAGAACCACATTAAAAAGCCTAACGATTTGTTTTATGATTTGTCTTGTACTTCTAAGAACACTACTTTCATTACTAATCTCATATCAAAATTTCCAAACGTTTTAGAGTCATCTTCGTCCTCTGGAATTTCTTGTAATGTGACTCATAATATTATCACCAATGGTTTGCCGGTTCATTCCCGGGTTCGTTGTCTACCGCCGGATAAACTTGAAATCGCTAAGAATATCTTTCACGATTTGGAATCACAAAAAGTTATAAGGAGTTCTTCCTCGCACTAGTCGTCTCCACTGCTTCTTAAAAAAAATCGAATGGCGAGTGGCGATGTTGTGGCGATTATCGTCGTTTAAATGCAATAACCTTGAAAGATGATTACCGTTTACCACTTATTAAAGACGTTACTATACGATTAGCTAGTGCCAAAGTCTTTAGTAAGATCGATTTGACTCAAGCCTATTATCAAATCCCTATGGCTGAAAACGACATCTGTAAAACTACCGTTACCACCCCTTTTGGTCTTTTCGAGTTTATACGCATACCATTTGGACTAAAAAATGCTGCCGCTACTTTTCAACGGACCATGGATCAACTTTTCAGAGAATTGAAATTCGTAGTTGTGTATCTCGATGATATTTTAATCGGATCCAAAGATGTTTCAGAACAAGAAAAACATCTGTTCAGAGTAATTGAAATACTAAATAAGCAAAATTTAAAAATCAATATAAAGAAGTGTTCTTTCTTTTTGCAAAGTGTCAATTTTTTGGGTCATATTATCAGTGAAAACTCGCTCACTCCTATTCGTAATAAGATTGAGCACATTCTGGATTTATCACCTCCAAACAACGTTCGTGAGGTCCGTCAACTTTGCGGTATTGTCAATTTTTACCATCAATTTATAAAGAATTGCTCGCTATTGTTATCTCCATTTAATGAGCTAATAAAGGGAAAAAAGAAAACTGAGAAAATAGTCTGGAGCACAGATCTAAAGCTAGATTTCATAGAATTGAAAAAAAGCTTTAAATAATATAACTAAATTAACTTGCATACAAAAAGATGCAGAACTTAATTTAACTACAAACGCATCATCATTCGCCATAGGAAGTGTTTTGGAACAAAAAATAGACAACCAGTCCGTCCCCATCGCATTCTATTCGTCGAAACTAAAAGATGCGGAACGAAGATATTCAACATTCGATAGAGAGTTATTAGCGGTATATAAATCTATCAAACACTTCCGCCACTACTTAGAAGATCGTGCTTTCATTGTTTTCACAGACCATAAACCCCTTCTTCAAGTTTTGTCATTAAAAGATCCTAACCCACGACTATTAACACAAACTTGTTATATTTCACAATTTCCCTGTACTTTCAAATACGTAGCCGGTAGTTCTAACATTGAAGCTGACTTTTTATCCAGAAACCCCGTAGGTAACATAAATTTTGGACCTTTATTTACTTCAGCCGACCTTATGGATAAACAATCAGAAATTCTAAACGAATGTACCAATCGTTCCTCATTCAAATTAAAAAAAAGTTAAAGGTATTTGGTATAATGATTCTTTGTCAGATAATTTAGGTCCTTTAATACCAAAAGTTTCAAGAGAGAGTTGTATCGCTGCCATACATAATTTCGGTCATTACGGTTTTCGTGGTACTTATCAATTATTAAATGAACAAGCTTGTTGGTACAACGTGCGCAAAGACGTTAAAAATTATATAAATTCATGTGCTGAATGTAATAAAAAAAATCTAAGGAAAGAAAGCGAATTAAATGTTTAAAATTAGAAGACGGCGAACTTTTCGATATAATAAATGTAGATATTATCGGTCCCCTCCCACCTAACAGAGATAAAAAATATAAAGTCACCATCATTGACCGATTTTCTTCTTGGTTTGAAGCAATAGTTGTCAAAGAGATCTCTACAGATAAAATGATCAATGTAATTTTTAAAAATTGGATATTTCGATACGGTCCTCCAAAAAAATTAATCACGGACCAAGGGAGACAGTTTGAGTCTGAAAGATTCAAAATGTTTTGCAAGACCTACGGGATAAAAAAAATAGAACAACGCCCTACAATCCAAGATCTAATGGTTTTTTATTTTTTATTTATAAAATAATTTAATTATTTTTCTTTCTAAAATTATTCTTTTTTATTTTATTGATTTATTTACATTTTTATCTATTATAATTCATTTATTTATATATATTTTTATATTTAATATAATAAAAGGATAAATAAGGTTTTATTGTATCCAGTAATTTAAACAAAATTTATTTATTTTTTAATACTTATATTTTATACTCAACATTTTAAATATTTTTATATAATTTATATTTAAAATGATAAACAGATAAATAATATCTTATTATATGTATTAATTAAAACAATTTAATATATAAAATTTTATTTTTTATACTCTATACTCAACAAAATGGAAAAGGAGCCGTTTTGTAGAAATCCATATTGCATTGAGAATCAATTAATGTGGGTTTAACCAGAAAACAGTACAGCATTTTGTCAGCAATGAACCATGGGGACGTCTTCAAATGAATAGATCAAAGGAAATATCTGGTAAATTGCATCGGATTTTGTGACCCGAGACGTATTGAAGACATTCAACCAAGGCTGCCTGAATTATTTTGAAATTCCAAGTCATACATTATGAATAAAGGGAAACTGTATCACTTCAAGACAATCAAACTGAAGAGGAACAATTGTCTGCTTTGTAGAGAAAGCCAAAGACCAACTTTTTAAATGATTACATTCTGGATTCAGATTCTATTGTGGACAAATTCTGCGGGAGTGTTGGATATTAGATATATTAATTATTTAAAATATTTAATATGTGTTCTTTAATCGATATTTTGTTTGAAAATTCACGATTAAAAAGTATTTATGAAAATGAACTTTTCACGTTTTTTATTGAATCTTACATTTTAAATAATTATCTGTAATCAGAATAACATGTGATCAGTAATTTTTGAACGAAATTCTCATAATAAACATAAATATAACAATTTGGGTAACATAATAGGTAAATTAATCAAAAACATAATTTACACGTAGATATTAAGAAGGCATTCAAGATTATCATTTTAAAATAATTCATAACTTAACAAAACACAAAGCGTTAATAATATTGAAGAAGAATATGAAGAATCGGTATCAGGAGGTGAACACCCAAAAGGCAACGCCTCGACAGAAGTGGACCCAGTCGGGGCAATAAATTAAAAGATACCAACAACTTCCAAAGTATTGCTATTTATAGTAGAAGTAATTTATCCAATATTATAGACGTAGTGACGGACGATGAAAGAAATGTTGAGATAAGGGAAGCAAGAGTAAATGATAAAGTACGGAAATTTATTATGTTTGTATATACGTTTTTTTTACAAAAACGGATAAATTTGATTATAGACTAAATGTTTGTTTTTTAAATAAATTCCCAATTTAATTAACTACAAAAGAAATATATAAATTCTCATTAAAAATATGTAAACACTCCAAAATATTTTCATCAAAAACATAAAATTTTAGTTAAAAAATCTAATTTAAAAATATTAAACATTTGCATTGAAATGTAATTGTAAAGTCGATTCGAGAGAAGATTTGTGATAACTTTTTGTCATAACTTGATTAAATACCAAGAGCTATTAATTTGTCTGCTTATACGTTTTTTTGCAAATATGCGTAAATTTGGTTATAGATAAAATCAATGTTTTTTTAATAAAGTCAAATTTATTTAATTGCAAAAAAATTCTTGAATTCTCTTTGAAAATTTATGTAAATAAATATAACAAATCTTTATCACCAAAAACAAGAAATTTTAGTTAAAAAATCAAATTTAAAAATATCAAAAACTCCGATTAAATTCCATTGAAATTTATAATAATAAATTCTATTTGTGAAAAAGTTTGTTTTAATGCGCTTATTTATTCAAATGATGTAATTTGAATTTCAATTAATTTGAATAAATTTCAAATTTAATTAACGATCCGCGATAATTTGGTGATAATTTGTCTTGGAAAATACTGAAACGATGTATTCGAGTGGACTGGAGCGACTCCCAGACCACTGCTTGGAACTAATACTCGATAAATTGACTTTATCGGATTTCTATAATTTTACCGTTTGTTGTAAACGATTAAATGAAATCGGAAGAGGTGAGGACGATTATTGATAAATATTGATTTTTGGTGCATTTTGACTTTGATGGAGAAAGAATTTCTATTTTTTAAATAATTTTAATAAATTTTATTTATTTTTAATTTGGAAAAATACTTTTTTTCTCATTGACGAAATGAAAAATATTTTGGAGATTTTTATATTAATTTTTTACAAGGAATTTTATTTATATATAATATAATTTCTTTGATTTATGATTATTTATTAATTTAATTATTATTAAAAAGTGAACGCCATTTTTCACAATTTATTTTCGTAATTAATTTCGGCGGATCACCCAGCGCCATCTTCAGACTAAATTAATATTAGGTGTACAAGTATGAAATGCGGATTAAATTTTGAAAAGAAATACGTTAAAAACAAAAGAACGATAAAAAAAGCTTTATTCAAAATATGCTCCATTACTAATGATACA